>WHYT01013164.1:0-52689 GCA_009806455.1 Tetrax tetrax
TAAAAAAAAAAAAAAAAAAGCAGCAAAGAAATACAGGAGGCATTATCTTGGAAAGCCTCTATGCCAATAAGGATGAGAAACTCAAATAAAATGTTCTCAATTCTACTTTAAAAAAAAAAAGGTCAAGTACATGCTTTCCAACAAAAATTTCCAGAAAATATACACAGAAGTAAGCAGGAAGTTTTCCTAAGTTTTTTTTTCCTAAATTTCCTAACCAGGAAATACCAACAATGCTACGGGTTCCATTACAGTTATTTAGTCTGAACCAAATCATCTACATACTCCCTGAAAAATGGTGGTGTAAACACAGATATCAAACCAGAACCTGTGTTCTCACTGCTACCTACAAGTACAGATGTTCCCCATAACTTAGCAACTTACCACTTTGTGAGTGGTCTCAGTAAATTCATAAGCACCACTCATGTTATAATACAAATATGGTCTTAAACTCCATTGGATTACTCTTATCTGTTTTTTAAACCAAGGACAAAGTCCTCCCTCATCTAAGTCTCTGTATTCCAAACTCTCCTCAAGAGAGGCAGTTTCTAAATATGTGTAGGTATAGCCCATAGCATGTCACTGCAGGGCTTAAATCCCATCTTATCTGCAAAGCATGGTGTGGAAGACTGCTAACTGAAAAGCTATTTCTAGTGCATGGAAGAAAAATAGCTGGATTCCACACAGTGCTGCAGAAATTCTATTTTAAGATAAATACTCCAAAACAATAGATATATAGATGAAACTCTAGCTAATGTATTGTTTCAGAATAAAGGCAAAAAAAAAAATTAAAATAATGACACTAGAAATAAGAAACCTGTATGTACAACAGTAAAAGTGTCAAAGTGTCTGATTTTTCCTTAAGTATTTTTCAGTCCTAACAAAGATACTTTTTATAACCGAAGATAAATTTACATACTAAATTAAAACTGTTTAAGATTTAGCCCACATTAAAAATTATGATTCATGTTTTAAAATGACTCATCTTTAGATGAGGAAGATTGAGCACTCAGTTGAGACTGGAGTTTGGTGTACCATTTCTCCCACAATCAGAAAACACAAAACAGAAGGAAAGCTTGCCCAGATTACACACTTGGTCTACATTTTCTTCCCATCCTCCCAGAAAAACCCTTGAAAAGGATTTTTTTCTGAAGGAGAAAAAAAAAAAGACAGACTTATAAGACAACTTATGTAAAACTGAGCTTAAATCACATGCTATACACACAAAACTTCTACAATTTACAGGGAAATAAGCACTAGAAAACAATGACTGGATTATGAGTAATTCCTTTCTAAATCCAGATATGTTTTTCAATCTCAGAAATTCATAATAACCTGCATGCTTATTTGACCATAACCAATTTTAACATCTACAATAAAAATACAGTAATAACCACTTTCTACCTCTACTTCCCTTTTGTAAACTTTATACAATATGAAAAATATTACAGGCATCCCAAGTGCTACCATGGTCAAGTTCAGAATTTATATATAAAAGCTCCAGATAGATTTTCTATACATCTTATTATGATTGAGAAAAAAAAAAAAAAGTGCAACCTTCAATACACAATTTTCTGCACGCTAAAAAAAGCCTAGCTCAAACTCAAAAGCTCTGCTTGGTAGATAAGCCAAGGAGAAGCATGGGGAAAAAACCAACACCCATAAAAGTAGATGCAACCATAAAAAAATGTATGTGTGTATACATATATATTTATACACACAGCTTTTTTTCTCTTTTTGCATAGTTTATTTTATTCAGAAATAAGCTTAATCTAAAGCTTTACTGGTCTAGAAATACTATTATGTTAAAAAGGCCAAGCCTGCCAACAAACTTGTATGCAGCACCAAACAGTAAAAACTGCTCACCTTTCAATAAAGAAAAAGATTGTTCCAGTAAAAACGTGGTTTACCTGGCATGACTCAGTCTTGCAGCACGTCTGTGTTGATAAGAGATACCTGACAGCTGACACCGAACCAGCAGAAGTCAGGAGCTTACATGTCCTATGCTTCCCATACATACGGCTGCAGGCTCGCTGGTAAACCTCTTTTTATACAGGTCACACCTCAGTTTTGGTTTGTGCCTAATAAGAGGGCTTTTGATGCAAATTTCACAAAAGAAACAAACATTTAAAACCTTAAATGGGATAAACACTCAATTTTGGTTGTCTTGTAATTAGAATTTAAAACCTATTGCAGCCTTGAAAAGAGTGGCCAGGTAGGGAAGGTGATCACTGTGCAGTGATCTAAAGGAGACCTCCCCTCAGTAGTTGCTACCAATGGTTTGGGTAACACTCCTTGAACTCGAGAATTTGAATGACTGCGCCCTCCAGAAAATCACATTCCTATTTAATACTGTGATAAATGATTAGGAAAAAGCTTCTTAGAAACACAGGCAGAATTGGATAACGCTGCCTGAATAAATTTGGTGGCAAGTGACTTCTTCAACAGGGAATGGAGAAGGCGGAAGAGGAGGCAGGTAAAGGAGGTGGGAACGGCAGCTTCTGCTGCAGAGGACAACTTCCTCCTGAGGTGCATCTTCCACTCATCCTCCCCGCTGGGGCCCGTCCCCACAAGGTGGAAGATTGACCCATTTCGCCCATTGCTATGTTCTAAATGATACGCAGACAATCAAGGACTTCTTTGTGAAAAAAAAAAAGCAATACTAACTGCATGTGCCAGCACATCTTTAATTCACATTAATAAAAAATGTCCACTAAATCCCACTTCCCTACAGCAGATGTTCAAGTGAAAGCACACGGCAAACAACAGGGATTTCAGGGGGAGTAGGGGAAGGCTTAATTTCTGTCTGCTAGTGGGATTTCTTCCTTTGAAAGGAAGAAATAAGTAAAGGATAAAAATGTACTCCAGAACTTGAGAGGAACTACAGGTAATTCCTATGTGTACTTAAAAATATTTTGAGAGGAAAAAGAACTCATCATCCTTTACATTTTAAAATGACTACAGCTAACTTAATCAGCTTCTTTTGGACCCCTTCATCTCCTGAGTTTCAGAAAGCTAAGGCTGAAACACTTTGAAAGATCCTCAGAGCGCATCTCTGAGAACAAGGTTCAGGGTGTCAGGGCACTGCAAGGGCTGGGGGCTCCCTGAGGCTGGGACCCCATGGCTCCCTTGGGGCAGCAGGGCAGGACCTGGCAGCCAGGGCCTTTCACATCGTCACAGCTTGGAGCAGGGCAGCCGAGGAGGCAGCCCCAGGCCCAGGCACCTCCCTGGGGACGGGGCAAGCCCGAAGCTGTTGGCCCATGGGTGGGCGCAGCTCTGGGGAGCTGGAGACCAGCACTGCTGTGGTGCTGCCAGGCGAGCGTTGGCTGGTCCCAGGGGACTGGCATGGGGTCCTGGGCCAGAAGGCTGGGTAGGGACAGTTGGGCCTGATAGTACCCTCAAGGCCCGGAGACAGCATTCCCTTATCATAAATTCATGAGGTGAGAAACCCATGATATTGCAAGTGATTCTAATAACTTCAAAATGCAGTATTTGTGCACGTAGTCAATATGCCATACTTAGAAACAGCCTGCCCTGAGACTGGGAAGGAGGAGACTCCTTGGGAGACCTCGCCAGCCTCAGATCCCATCACCCTGCTTGAGCCTGAAAACTAATACAAACTTTCAGCAAGTAACTTTGTGGCTCCTTCATTCCCTTTTCTCATTTCCTGCTTATTTACAGCTAGTCACAATATCTGATGCAGGCTGCCAACTTATAACTTTTCCAGTTAGAATGACGATGAAATGATTCTCTATTAAATTAAAGAAGTAATGCTATTGAACACATTTCACCCCAAACACTAGCTCTAAGCACTAACTTTCAAACAGCGAAGAATCAAGTCAGTTTAGTTTGAAATTTAGCACGTATTACTTCTGATTTTAAGTGGAAATAGGGAAATGGCTTTACAAGCTTGAGAATATTCATACTGGTTTTGAAATCTACATGTTAAAAAATACAGCAGTTCGCTTGTTTCTACTTTCCCTACAATTATTCTTTAGAGTTTTTCATATGTATACTTTGAACTCATTATCTCCTTAACCTAAACTTTAACTACAAAAATTACTGAACAGGATATATCAACATACAGTATATTCTCACATACCTATGTACTCAAACACAAGTCTATAAAAAAATAAAATCATTTTTTGCAGTTATTATAAAAACAAGTAGCTCAAAGAAGTGAAGTAAAAATGGCATAGGATTGCTCACACCTCTAAAATTAAATACTTTGCATACTCTGTGTCAGAAATTAGAAATATTTTTAAACATTCCAACTAACATGGAAGTAGATACCTATTAATATTTTATAGAAGTCCACAAAAATCACAAAAATTAAAAAGTGCTGAAAGTAAAATTCAGAAAGCTTTACCATGTAACCTTTCCTATCTACAAATAGGCCTAAAATACTTTATTTCTACCTAACATGTTATTCTTATGCCCGACTTTTTTTCTATCAGCAAACTATCTCCCCTGTCTATTCCTTCAACATACACTTACTAAAAAGTGATGCGCAAGTTTTTCATATTTCCACATATATCTCAAATCTAAAATTGCCAAAAGGATTATGCAATACTAAGGCATACAAAGATGTTAAGAACTTGTGAATCTGAATTTACATTACCACTAAAATTATCACACGTCATATGAAATATAAAAACTGTGCAAAGGGAAACTGTGAAGTAGTTTAAGAGAACACTTTTCACCTGTTCACCAGGTGAGGTGAGTCAAAAATTGATAATGCATTTTACCAAGGTACCATGGCTTCTTTTGATTGCCTGCCTTTATTTTAAAGAGCTTGGGAGAAGCTCCTCAGGTTGTATAGCTTGCCCTGTGCGGTTGGGGGTCTGTTTGCTTGTTTGTTTGTCTTCCCCTCTCCTCCCATTTCTTTAGGAGCAGGCTGCCTTAAAGCTCTTATTTCATTGCAAGCCATAACTTCAGAGCTCCATATGGTTCTTCCATTCTTCCATGCAGCACGGGCAATTCTTGAAATGGTTTCATACTTTTCTTGAAGCAGGAAGACTTAATGGTATTTTTTCCCCCCATTTTTGCTTTATTATGTTTCTTGCTTCCAAAGTACCACATTTTACTCTTCCTCTAAAAAAGAATTTTACAGGTTTGTACAGTGACAGTTCTGTACATCCTATGTACTGAAACTGTATTCAGAGATGAAATTTTAGCTCTTTTGATACTTGAGGCAACACACCTGACTTTTACCTAAGATAATTTTCTTAACATTAAATAATTCATTATCTTATTAATAAGGGAATATAAATGCTGAATCAAGGGATTATTTATAAATGTAAAAATCAACTCAATTTGGTTTTATTTGTCTTATGGGTCTCTGATTCGTTAAGACACATCATTCTTCCATTTCAGGATGTACTTACTATTGCAAAGAAATGTTATTTAAAAATAAAATCTGCACTCTTACAATCATGATTCTCTATTATAGTTTATCATGTGAGCAAAGGCTTTAAAATCAAATACTTACCTAGACAGTAAAACTAAAAGAATTAGCAACACAAGTACACATTGCTCTGGATTTTGAACTACAAATGATGAAGCTTCCTGCACTTTCTGAGGCTATGTACTAGTAATTAGCTCTTTTGCCCTTTGTCTGTGATTCCTAAACCTTTTTTTTCTTCATGATGATATGCTTAGTGTAGTAGTGAAGAGCAGCTGAAAAAGTGTTCACTAGAATGTGTTCTTCCCAGGACTCAGAGGTACAAACCTTGACAATGCTATCAAAGTTTTTCAACATTTAGTGGCAATCAAAACTATTAAAAACTCTATCAAGCACTGTAACACTGTAATTGTATACTGTTATTTCAACACACCCAAAATTCTCTGTTGTCTGACTAGACACATGATGTAGTTACATATTTGTTAAAACTGTGTTCCAGTTTACATAATAAGAAATCGCCTCTAGGTTCATTACTCAACACTCCTGATTAAAAAAAAAAAAAAAATTATTGCTTATATAAAGCCTCTCCAATTTGTATTTCCTTTGTAGAGGGCTTTTAAGTTTGTGTGTTGAAAGTGCTAATACTGCCATAGCAGTTCTAGTTTTCCATCGTTTCTGCTCAGAATCTTGCCATAATTCTATTTTGGATACAACCTTTCACTATTTCTAGTATTACAGTATTTCTATTATATTATTACACTAATATTACAGAAAGTTTAAAGTTAATCACTGAAAAACAAAAGGTGTGTTGTCCCTAGCAATCAGCTGCTAAGTAGACATCTGCCTAGGAGTCACAGCCTCCCAACCACTGCTTAAGTACAAAAGCATGGTCTGATGCAGAGATTGTTTCCACTGTGGTATTTACACATTCAGCTATCTTGTAAGACTACTGAAAAAAATGTACTGCTAAATAGATAGAATTAAAAAATAAAACTCAAAGAAAAAAAGGCTGCAGACTGAGCAGTAAAAATCAAGTCTCATTTCCCATTCAAGATCTCACTTCTGGGACAATTGTTCTCCTAATGCCCCGGAACTTGAAGTTTAATGAAATAAAGGACTGATAAGAGGCTACCAGTTAGTATTAATTGTTATGTTAAGAAGACTGAGAGTTTTCCTATTTCCATTACTACAGCAAAGCAACTCAGTGTTTATATTATACCTTCACACATTAAGTAAAGGTTAATATATTCTTATTGAACAATTGTCATTGCAAACCTATTCTGGGAATTCTGTTTCATGTTCATTGCTCTGAGAAACAAATATGTTTCAAGTACTACTTCCATACGTCATCTACTTGTGAAGTTCAAATTTTAAACATTTTGTTTCCATCTAAGCCAGCTCTTGTGTCCAAGCTCGGTACAGGTAAAGAGGTCTTTTATAGCATTGCTATATCAAGTCTAATACATTAGACCTGAATTCTATATCTGCCTTAGTTTGAAGGGATTTATATTCCACTTTTCCACTTGAATATCAAAGCTGGAATAGAATAATTCTTTGCTCATTCCAGGACTCTAAGGAGATGGCAAGCAAGAATAAACCTTATAATATAGTCCATTGGTGAAGGTAGCAATAAACCCTACTACCAGGACTATTTCCAACTTTATCCAATGACATTTTAATGTTAAAAAAAAAAAAATCCCAACAAAAAACCAAAAACCGGTCCTCAGAGAGGGACACTCCAAGGAAGACTGCATTTTTATGTAAACTTACCTGGCAAGATAATAACATTATTCAGATAAGTAGCTCCCTCAACCAAGTTTATAGAGTTCTCTAATCATCCTAAGCAATATCTGCTTAACTATGTAGTTTAAACAGTTTAATACACTTGGGTTAGTTGCCCTCTACAGGCTTAGAAGCCAAAGCCCATTTGATCTCTTAAGCTTTATTTCTTTCTCCAGTATCACTTTTTGGAATTCTCTGTTCAGCTAATAAAACAAACAAACAAGAATATATAAATTCTCAGACATGTTTGTTCTAGTCCCTCAGAAACATCTTTAATCCTAAAGTTACTGTTTAACCAATTTTTCATGGTTTTATCCCATCAATTTGTTCTTCATTTATATTTTCCCACTACTTATTTTAATCCAACCTTATTCAACCATGCAACAAACCAAAAACCCCATCAAATAAACTGGGAAAAATGCAGCTTACACAACAAATGCATATAACTTAACCGAGTGAAGGGTAAAAAAAAGTTCTATGAATTCTGAATACATACATAGTAAGAGTGTTTTTTACTTAAAAGAATATCAAGAACTATGTCAAGTAAGATGAAGAACTTGTTAAATAAGAACAAAACTTTCAGAGTTAAGTTGTACTAGCTTGGGGTTTATTCCTGGTATCTCCAAGACAGTAAATAATCATAAATGCACTTCTAACATTCACAAGGAGCTTTTCCAGCCACCAATTGGTGATCCATCCAATTTACTTGGATATTTAACTAACAGTTTGGACCAGGAAAGGAACTAGTCCCTGATTCAAGTCAAGCAAATTTTATTATTATAAAAAATACTTTACTCAGAATATTTCTATTGTCTTTATTTTGAATACTATTGCATAACATGCTCACATCAATAACAATGCACTGAAAATACAAAGCTATGGAAGTTGCTATAATGATGAACACAAGATTTCAGGACTTTTGCCATGGCCTAGCAGGATGGGAATCTTTAAAATAAAACATGGCAGTGTCTGTCTGTCCATTAACAACATGATACAGCAGATTCCATTTATAGCAGTAACTGAATCAGTTACCTTAGAGATTTTACTAGAGGAATAACCAATACACCACTACCAGCCTTTACAGTTCTCAAAATAACCCTATATTAAGGTTAGTAGACTATCATCCTTTTACAATTCAAGTGACAGTGTAAGCCAAATCAAGTTTTTTTCAATCTTTGAATTTTTCAGAATAATATCTTAAAAATAATAACTGAAGAACTTTGGCGACAACAGACAAACAGCAGAATCTTTCATAAGAGCACATTCCCACTGCCTCATTTCCACCCCTATAAAAATTTGGCTTTCTCACCTCAGTGAAGTCTAAGCAGATCTTTCTAAATGAACTGGAAAGCTCTTTTTTTTTTTTTTTTCTTCATCCTAAAGGTCATTACCAAATACCTTTTAAAATGCCTCTACCAAGGGAAGGTTTTGTCTACTTTGAAGTAAAAAGTTCCAATTATGGCTCCTTTATTCATACTCAAACAATTTGGCATAGAGATAAAAGTACAGTAGCATCAGCATAGACCTGACTTCCTCTTTGTCAAAAATTTACTCTTGAGTTATCAAAAGTAACTAAAATAAGCCAATTCTTTTAAAGCTGTGTGAGACAGAATCACAATTTGACTGTGATGTGAGCATACTCTGAGTTAATTTTACGTCCACTTACTTATATCATTGAACTTGTAGTATCTTTCTCCTCTATAGAAACATGCAGCCCTATGATAGGTCTGTTATAAAATGGCACAATACATGCAGAAAGATCCAAAAGAGCATATACTATTACGATTTATTTCACATAAAGGACCATTATGGGTTAGCAGCCACTATTGACAGTTACTGTAAGTACAATATATAAAGTCACTAACTTTTATA
Organism: Tetrax tetrax; assembly: GCA_009806455.1. NCBI lineage: Eukaryota > Metazoa > Chordata > Aves > Otidiformes > Otididae > Tetrax > Tetrax tetrax. Next base: position 9,056 of record WHYT01013164.1, read on the forward strand.
AAGTAATTTTGTCATTTAACTGTCATTATGGTCAGAATATCTTCTAGCAATTTCTGGCAAATTCACCAAGACTTTCCTCAGCAAAATCTGCTTCCAAATCACAAATTAGTTCCCTGTCTTTGGTTAGGTGTTTCCTTAAATCATCTCTGCCACAAATCCTGCCAACAATCAATAATCTTTGGAGCAAGAATAATTTGCCTTGCTAAACTATAATACTACATCTTAGGGAAAAAAATTAGGAAGGAGGTAAATCACAGAATCATAGAATGGTTAGAGTTGGAAGGGACCTTCAAAGGTCATCTAGTCCAACCCCCCTGCAAGGAGCAGGGACATCCCTGACTAGATCAGGTTGCTCAGAGCCCCATCCAACCTGGCCTTGAACGTTTCCGGGAATGGGACATCCACCACCTCTCTGGGCAACCTGTTCCAGCGTTCTACCACTCTCATTGTGAAAAATTTTTTCCTAATATCCAACGTAAATCTACCTCCATCTATTTTAAAACCATTACCCCTAGTGCTGTCACAACAGGCCCTACTGAACAGCCTCTCCCCATCTTTCCTGTAGGCCCCCTTGAGGTACTGGAAGACCGCTATAAGGTCTCCCCAGAGCCTCCTCTTCTCCAGGCTGAACAGCCCCAACTCTCTCAGCCTGTCCTCATAGGAGAGGTGCTCCGCCCCTCTTATCATCTTCGTGGCCCTCCTCTGGACGCTCTCCAACTGGTCCATGTCCTTCTTATGTTGGGGACTCCAGAACTGGACACAGTACTCCAGGTGGGGTCTCACCAGGGCAGAGTAGAGGGGCAGAATCACCTCCCTCGACCTGCTGGCCACGCTCCTCTTGATGCAGCCCAGGATGTGGTTGGCCTTCTGGGCTGCAAGGGCGCATTGGCAGCTCATGTCAAGCTTCTCGTCCACCAGCACTCCCAAGTCCTTCTCCTCAGGGCTGCTCTCGATCCATTCTCTGCCCAGCCTGTATTTGTGCCTGGGATTGCCACAACCCAGGTGCAGGACCTTGCACTTGGCCTGGTTGAATTTCATGAGGTTGGCACGGGCCTGCCTCTCCAGCGTGTCAAGATCCCTCTGGATGGCATCCCTCCCTTCCAGCGTGTTGACAGCACCACACAGCTTGATGTCATCAGCAAAGTTGCTGAGGGTGCACTCTATCCCACTGTCCATGTCACTGACAAAGATGTTGAACAGGGCCAGGCCCAACACAGACCCCTGAAAAACACTACTCGTCATCAAAAAGTCAAATTCACTAAAACATCTTTTCTCTCACCTATGTATCAAACTCCAAAGATATGCCCCTAAGCTAAACTCAATGTATATTTAGAAGAAAAAGATAAATGTCTATTTACTGTAAGCTTAATATAAACTTAACATAAGTTTATTGTAATGTTTTGTGAACATGTAGCCCTAAAATATTGGTATTATAACAACATTAAGTTGTCTAACCTAGTAGCAAAACACCAGTAACATGACACTGGCATTTATCAACTTAATGTTGCCATGGACAAAAAGCAACATAACAGTAATGAACTAACAACACTCCCAGGCCCCAGGATTTAAATTTATATCCCTTTCTAACCACCCGCTTCTACCTCAATATGCTTACATAGGACAGATTTGTTTATTTAATTTCATATTGTTCAGGAAGATTAACAATGATAGTGTCCAGAGCATCTAAGATCAAGATAATTTCAGCAAAGATGATCTGACAGAGCAAAAGCAAGCAGAAAAGACATGAGAAGGAAAGAAAGATGAAGAGTTAATTACCTGTGTTGGTTTTGTTTGGGGTGGGGGGGGGTGGGGTGGGGGCAGAGGCAGTAGTTTCTCCTTATAAGTTTCTGCTTATGAAGAAGCAGAAGCGAGGGCAGAGAGGTGGAGGCACAAGCCTTCTGGGCATTGTGGCCCTCACCCTCTGGCTTCCCACTGCGTGGCTGTCTGGCCCCGACTCAGCCCAGCCCGGCTGCAAGTGGGAAGGAGATGAGATATGAAGAGAACCTGAGAGGCGCCTGCCTGCCTGTTTGTGAAGAATTTCTTGTGAGAGGAACGGCTGCAGACGCCAAAGTCATTGAAGAAGGAGGGGGAGGAGTAATGCTGCTACTGGCAGAGATTCCCCCACAGCCCGTGGTGCGGCCTATGGTGGAGCAGGTTGTCCCCCTGCAGCCCATGGAGGTCCACAGAGGGGCAGAGATCCACCTGCAGCCCATGGAGGACCCATGCTGGGGCAGGTGGATGCCTGAAGGAGACTGTGGCCCATGGAAGGCCCGCGCTGGGGCAGCTCTTCCTGAGGGACTGCACCCTGTGGAAAAAAAGACCCGCGCTGGAGCAGTTCATGAAGGACTAGCCCTCGGGAGGGACCCCATGATGGAGCAGAGGAGGAATGTGAGGAGTTCTTCCCTTGAGGAGGAAGGAGCAGCATAAAGCGACATGTGATGAACTGACCATAACCTCCATTCCCTATTCCCCCCTGTGCCGCTTGTTGGGGGGAAAGGTGGTAGAGATAATTGACATTAAGTTTAAGCCCAAGAAGAAGGAAGGGCAAAGGGAAGTTGTTCTGTTCTCTTCCATGTTATCCTGCTTTGGTTTTAATAATAAACAAATTGTTTTCCCCAAGTCAAGTCTGTTTTGCCTGCAACAGTAACTTTAATTATCTCTCCCCATTCTTATCTTAAACTTCGAGCCATTTTTTCTTATATTATCTCTCCCCCATTCCCTCAGAGGCTGGGAGGAGTGAGAGAGAAACTGCGTAGTGTGGCCCCAAGTGGGGCTAAACTATGATGTCACCAAAAAGGATAGAGAAAACAAGAAAAGACAAAGAAAAGAAGGGGAGAAGAATAGATAGGAAGAGGTAAACAAGACTTCAATCATAGCAAGACAAAGCAGAAGAGGAAAGCAAAGCTGTTTCTTCTGATTTTCGTCCCTTCTATCTCATTTCTATTCGTTTGCTCCTTCATATCTTTTTTACCAAGTTGTACTTAATGTAACATAAAGAGAAAAAACTCTCAGAAATACTATATTTAAAGAATCTAAAAAAGAATCTAAAAGTATGATCTCATCTTAAGTTTCCAGAGACCTTAACTTTCTGATGATCTGAAAGGATGACTTCCTTTCAGAATAAAGAGACTCCATCCAATGCTCTCTACATGAGGGGAAAAAAATACCCAAAACCATTACAAGTTAATATCAGACCATTCAGAAATAGGAAATAATAGTCACAAGCAGAACCTCAAGGTTTCTCAAATTTTTGTATTCATCATTAACTTGTAGATGAACATTCTGAAAGTTCCATGTCTGATTATTAGAAGTATTTAAATGTAGTAATATATTAATAAAATAATTTGATTGAAGCAAAGAAAGAGAGGCAAGAGGAAATAAATTCACTTAAAAACCTGGGGAATAGACTATATGAGAAGCAGTTACGTTCCAATTTCAATGGAGTTACATTCCAAATACATAGAAGAGCAAACCATCTGTGAACTTTTTGTCTCAACTACTTGTGGAGATCAGGCTTATTTGGCATAGCCTACCTTCATTCAGGAAAACAAAAGTGGGTTGATTCAATGTAAGACAGAGCACAAGGAAAAGAAAAACAAAACTAGATTTCAGGGACTTCAGAGATTTGTTAAAGGATGGTAAAGGAAACTTTTTAGACTTTTCCCTTGCTTTTCCAGCTGGGCTCTTCCTTTCCTGTGTTATATCTGGTTTCGGAATTAGAAAAAGCAAAACATTTTAATACTTCTGTTGTAAAAAACAGTGTTCTAGAACATTTTAAACCAAGACGACATTGGAAGTCTTGGAGCCTGCCAGGCATGTAGGAAGTGCAATACACAGTGGACAATACCTTGTGAAAAGATCTAAGACAATTAATCTAATCACAAGGAAAGATAAACTCTAATGTCTATGGGGATAAGCTGAGGAGTATGGTTTTCGTTAAACAATAGTACCATGCTTTATTAGAGCCTATCCTATGTTTTAAACACCACCGTATAGACAAGCATAAACCAACTGTAAAATCAGAATTTACTGAATGCTATTTGGCAGGTAACATGCTTTCCTAACAAATAAAATCAACAATAAATATAGGATATATCATTTTTACTTGGCGTTTAGGATAATCTAAGATGGGTTGTTCCACTCCTCCTGCAGCCCCAGCCCCATATATTCTTGTTCATTCTCTTACAAGATAAATTCTCTTAAAAGATAACTTTTTAAGGATGGATGGGGTCTCTGATTAGCCATATAAGAAAACTGCAGCTACCTTTATGCTCAAGTTTCTCACAGAGCAATGACTTGGTTTTGTTCTAATGCTTTTCTAACACTGTATGTGCTTAGTAAAAGAGAGCTTATCCCAGACTGTGCATTAAAAAAAAATGACAGAGAATAAATGACTTATTAGCTTTCAATATGTATGAGATCATGGCTTCAAGATAAGTCGTATAACAAAGACCCAGTCTCCTGAAAGTAGTGACGCACAATCCTCTGCACCGTTAAGAAATATACCAGACCCTTGTCAGAATATCTCAAGCTTAGTGTCACTCACAAATAGCAAACCAGAGAATATATTCATATGAGTCACAGTAAAATAAAGAATCTATGCTTTACAGTGCTTTTCTGTCTTCTAACAAACTCTAGATCTGAAAAAAACCACCACCCAAGATAAGATGAAGATATGAATATAAATAAAATGGCTAGACAGGAGGATAACTTACTTTAGACAACAAAGTAAAGATCGAAATTTTTTAAGCTGCCTTCAGAAATCAGATCACCCAAATCAAAATGCTAAGGCAATACAGAAATCTCTCCTTAATGATTTTATTTATATTTAAATGTTACATTTCATTTAAGACTATTTTGCCCCACCAAAACAACCTGATAAAATCCTTAGTATAAATTTCCTTTGTTAAAAAAAACAAACAAACAAAAGCTTCAGATAACATATTTCAATAAACTCAATATTCATATTCGTTGACAATCAGATTTTACTCCACATTTTTTTTCCCCAAGCAGAACATTGACATATTCAATTCTGTAAGTATCCAAATGTTTCAAAAGGAACACCATAATGTTTTGTTTCATCAAAAGAATTTGTTGTTCTGTGTGCCTACAAATGGCACTATTATGTAAAGATACTCTGATTAGCTTGAATCAGGCACTGAAGGAATTCTAGAGCTCCTGAAACAAACTGAAACTAGACTCCAGCTGTGCTGCCACACCAGTTTACTGATAATTTCTAGCTTAGAAATCCACAACACAGGTCCGCATGCAGACCCCCTTCTTCTGGTTCTACACAGGCTCTCAGTTTCACCTATGAGCCTTTCCTCCCCAAATTCTGTCATAAGGATGTCCTCAAGCAGAAACAGAGAGCAGTTGGTGTTGAGACTGGACATGGTACAGGTGTGCAAGAGGATGGGGTAGAGATGAAGGGGGAAGGACATGAACCCTCGGAGGGCAGGGGTGGATATGGGGACATCCATCTGAAGGGTGTATACTGTCCCATAGGAGGGACACTTGCTAACTGCTGCTGAGCGCGCTGAGTAAGGAAGAGGACAGTAGCCAGAGTGTCTTAAAAGCTCAACAAAGCAACATGGCTGCTGGTGCTGGACTCGCGCTGCATACGCAAAATACACCATTTTCTTGCTACCAGAATTCAAGTCATTCCCTGGAAACTTTAATCACAAATACAACAACGTGCATCATATGGAGTTAATTGTAACCACATGAAGCTGGAAAATCAGAATGAAGGCTTCCCATTCAGCCTGCTGTGTGTCCTGTGAAGGCATTGAGCAATTTACAAAGATCAAGAACTGACTCGGTCCAATTTTAAAGAGAACAGCTATAATTCAAGTTGTTTAAAAGTTTCCATGTGATCCAGTAGGTAATTTGACTCCAGGAAAACAAATTCATTTTTTATTAAGTATTATTTCTTACCTTTCTGAGAAAAGAATGGATGAATTCCTCCACTGGAGAAATAGTGTATTTTTTTTTTTATTCTCACCTTACCTTCTTCCTGGCTCTGTAGCTTCTCTCTTTATTCCAACCCTCACATAAGCCCTTGATCATTTAATGCATACTATCTTGCTTCCCATTAAGATTTCTTTCTTCTTTGTCTTTATTTTTATTCTATTTTATCCAAAATTTCTCCAATGTTCTCAATTGCTACTGCTTTTTTATCCTGTGCCTCCTAATTACTTCTCTTTTATTCCTCATGGCTACATACTTGCAATCTTTTAGTCAAAAGAGCTAGCTAATGAAAATCACTTTCTCTGCCTCCTTCTTCACTCTCTCCATGTTTGTACTTGATCTGCACCATTTTTTAAGGCAAAGGATGCATATAATTTTAAAAATCTACAGTGATCCGACTATGATTAAAATAGAGAAAGCATAATAAAATGAAATGAGATGTCTTTTCAGAAGAAATGTTGATAATGAATTAATTTCATAGAGAACAGTGATGCATACTCTGTACAAATTAAGATTGTTAAAACAAAATTTAATTTTTATGAGTCAGGAAGACTTAAGATAAATTTACTCAGTTTTTTCAAAACTCCAAAAACAGACTGCTAAATAACGCTTAGACATTTTAAGATGCTATTTGAATTTCCGGACCTGCAAATGGAAAAAGAGCTGAACATTCTACATTCCCCTAAAGTGACTATTAAAATTACTAGCTCAATAGCATTACTGCTTAAAATTTCAAAATGCAACTGGATGTCAACCAAAAAAGCAGTTTGAAAAATCTCGGCTCTGATAGCAAGTTCCAAAGCTATCGACTGATGGTCATTTGGCAAGGGCTGGGAGTAACTGCTTTTACAAAGCTCCACTGATCACTGAAGTTATGCAGCATAAGCTACTAGACTTTTATCTAAGACTAGATATGTATAGTCGGAGAGGAAAAAAAAAAACAACAAACTCTACAATACATATGAAAGAAAATATTTTTTTTCAAAATTATATGGAAGGCTATTACTTATATTATATTGAAAGCCAATATCAGTATCAGTAAAAGTGATAATCTCTCCTAGTGAAGTGTTGTTTCATGAAAGATTAGGACAAGACTGATATTCTGCATAACTATTAACACTAAAAATTGATTAAGAAAAAAATGCATAATGAAAATAATAAAAATCTGCTATGATAAAAGACTTTGTTCTCCTTCTCCTTTTGTGAAAGGGATGAAAATGTTTCCCATTTCTTCCACCTGTTTAGTTTTTACACAACAATAATTATTGGTTTGTAATAATTGAACAGGTGGAAGAAATGGGACGCATTTTCATCTCTTTCACAAAAGGAGAAAGAAAATGAGGGAGAATTCACTCCTCGAAACAGAATAGGGCATTGAGACAGAACTTATGGAAAAGGCTGAGCAGATAAACACAGACATTCAGTAAAACAGTGCAGAAATCAAATCCCCAGAGATGCTTCACAAGCTGTAAAATAAAATAGATTATCAACTCTGTTAAGCTAAAACTAGTTGAGAACTGTGGGCATATATTTTTTTTCTTATTATCACACTTTATTTTTGAAAGATAGAGGTATGGGTATGTGGTCTGCAAGAAGCTTGGCCTAAAAACACTAGAATGCTATTAGAGACAAGTTCATAGTGATACATTACAAGCCTGAGTAAGAGGAGCTCTTGTAAAAACTCACCTGCTGTTACATACAAGACTAATAACAATTAAAAACAGTTTGCCTTAATCACCACCTCAGAACACTACACATACTACTCTTTGGCACTATAATTTGTGTAGCAGCCAGCAGCAACTGAACACAACTTCTCTATCACTAGTAGCATGAACGGAAAACCCATACGAATAGAGCTCTTCCGTATTGTTGATTGTTACTACATGACTCCTGAAGAGGAAAACCAGGACATGACAAATTCTTTCTGCATGGGACAGAACAACTTTCTTTACATATAACATCTCAAGTGGGCATTCCTATCCAATAAAATTATGTCATTCCTTACCTTAAACAACATCGATAGGGATAAAAGTTGAAGTACACCTCGATTGCCAAGTTTAACATACAAAAATGCAGTGACACAATACGTTCCTTATTCACTAACTCAAGTTATTTATAGTAGTTTATGCAGCTTTGTTCACTAGAAGCAACACAACACTCAATGATGCCTGACTCAGCTTCAAGCCAAAGACTTTCTGCAATGCAGAGACTATATTGCTAGTTGTCACTAACATAATTGAGTGGAGATGTGATTATAACCCGTTCTGCATAATTATGCAAAACTTGGTATTGCTTTTTATGTCAAGAAAGACCGTGAATAAAGATTAACATATTTGTGCCTGGAATCTTTGCAAAACTTTTCAGATGCATGCCCCCCAGGGACAGGATGCTAAGCTGTAGAGACGACTGGATTTGTTTGGGGGTTATTGTTCTGTTTTGTTTGGGTGGTGGGAGGGGAAGGTGTGTTGTTAGCCTAAGATATTATATAGGTTTTGTGGCTACATAACAAAATGAGGATGGCAAAAAAAAAAAGAAATGTAGGCTCTTATGAAAGCTGTTAATAGTGGGAAAATCACAAAATTTAAAGTAAATGTATTCAGGTTATTTTTAAAATAAGAGTTTGGATAACTTTAAGCTCCAATGGCTACACAGAGCTACAAACTATTTATCTTAAGAATAGAGTCTGTCTTGGAGAGTTTGCAATTTGAAGTGCAGCTTAGTAATCCTCCTACATAATCAGTCATTACATCTCTAGAACTCTATTAGAAGGAAGTGCAACTCTGGCACTTGCATCTTGAAACCTAATGCTTTAATTTAAGCACACAGTTACACTTGGAAATACTTCAGAATGCGCTTTTGTACCATTTGGGACAACTTAATCATATTTTGTCATTCTTTCTCTGGATTCCTTAAACTCCCAGAATCCTCTTAAAGCACTGATAATTTAAAATTATACCATAGTGTCATATACTGTTTGGAAAAAGCATGGTCTTCTTTTGAGATATCACATATTAGACCATAGATGAAATAATGAGCTTGGACTTGATGACCAATGTGAGAAGATTCATTGTGTCTGAACCAAAATATAACAATATGGTTCTATACTTAAATCAAAGGAATATGATCTGGGTCAGTATTCCTCTATTAGCTAATTCCTAATTAACTAACAGCTCATCTACTAAAATAATTCTGAATGAATAATCATTTCTGATTTATTCTAGAATAAAAGCACCTCCAAAGGGAATGCATGTGGCTCATTTCAAATTCCAGTTTGAGTACTTATTTGGATTCATCCTCAGCCAAAATTAGCCAAATAAGTAGTCAAGCTTTAAAATAAAAAATAATAGCAGTACTTGCACACTTTTTCATAGATTTCAATAATAAAGAATTTAGAGAAAAACTTCTACAGGGCTTTCTACAGAAGATAGTATAGTTAACTGAGAGTAATTTAAATCATTGTTTCAAGATAAAATTTGGCTTGCCACTAAGGTTCTACCTGAATTCTTTTCCTTTTGCCCCAGATCATTCTTCTCAATCTCACCATTTGTTTTTCATATTTTTTTAAATTATTTTTTATGATCAAACACCCAAATGTTAAGTAAGAATTTCCGAAAATCAGCCTTTAAGTACTGAGCTCTTTTTTGGCTCCTCTCTGCTGTTCTGACTCTTAAAAGTATACTTTGATTTCATCCTAATCATCTATTTCTGAGATCTTTCTTCTCTCAGTTTCATTAAATCAGTCAATGCATTACCTATGAGTTGTAAAAATAGCACAGATACATGAATTTTGGTTTTGGTAAAGTTGGTAGACTCTAACTTTATTTGAAGCCATTTCTTTTGGTTTGTTTTCCAATGGTTAATTTGCAATTATTTTTATAATTTTTTACCCTTCAGGACTTTCATCTTTTACATCTCAGCAACTCTTAATCTCCTACATTCATGCTGCTGAAGTAGTACAGTCAGTATCCATTTGTAACCTTAGTTCAAAAGTAAAGTAATGCATTTATCTTGCCACTCACACTTTTTCTCTTGCATCTCTTAAATCTGCTTTCATCATCTCTAGTATCATTTCAGTAATTTCTCAAACTCTTAGAGCCTATCCAGTACTGAAGTGCTTCTGTTCTATAAAGCACTCAGACACACACTTAGTACATAAGCTGTCTTCCCATTCTCCTCTCATAATTGTCTAAAATTTCACTGGTTCCTTCCATTTATTTCAACTTATACAATATATTGGCTCTTATACAATACACAGTCTATACTTTCTTCCAAAACAGTGATGTCAATAATGACTGCCGGGGTCTTTAATTAACTTATTCTGATAAAGGTAAGGATGCTAGACTCCATTTCATCTCTGTAGTGAGTTTCAAACATATATAACATCTTAAAAGTAGAAATGTCCCTCTACTTAAAAACAAAAAATACAACCAAACAAAATCAAAAGCAACAACAACCAAACAACAGTTAACAAAGCATTTTAAAGCTACTTGGTATGCCTTCATGAATGAGAAGATCTACTGCTAGGCCAGTAAATTCTGGGAAATACATCCTTCAAAACAAACTCATTATTAATAACTATAATTACTGCTACAATTAATTTAAGTGTCTCAGTAACACAAATTATTTATAACCTTTTATGCTGAAAATAAAATCAAGAATTTATATTTTCAGAAACCATGCAAGAAAATACTGTATTTGAATGTAATCACAAGTTCTTTTCTCAATACTCCATATCAGTTTTAATGAAATTGTAAATTATAAACCACACAATATCTGACAGTTCTAAAAATAAATTTAGCAATCAGTAACGTCCTCAAAAAGCCATTATATTTTGCAAGGCAGCCAACAAAACTATGCAGTGACACTCCGTAACACCCACTAAAAATCTTCCTAAGCCACACAAAAAGCAATATATTCTTAGTGCTTGAAAAAAAACCAATGAAAACATACATAATTATAAGCACATTTAAAATTCTTGCTTCTTTTAATTGGCAGAAAACAACAGAGAGGAATGCAGTCCAAGGCCCTTCAACCTCAACAAATGGCAAAGGGAGAGAGGCCTTTTGCCACTATGAGGCCCTAAGACCACTGTTTTTCAAACAGAGGCCTCAGATTCTCAATTTGAACCATCAAGAGTAACCTATTTCTGGTTCTCAAGAGCAACAACAAAGGCAGCTTTGGCTCTCCTTTCCTCAGAAATCCAGGAAAGGCAGAACAGCATAAGAAACAGTGCTAATAGCAAAGTGTATTTTTTCAGCAGATGAGCTGGACAAGCAGCTTTCCTTTTCTCTCTTCAGACATAAGAAGTTTTGCCGGGCTGAGGGGACCTATCACAAGCTACTCATTCTTTGACTTCAAATCTCATAAAAGCAAAGACAGATCATCCTTTCTCTTAGAGCTAATTTTTTCAGTTTGTCTGATGAGTCATGGATTGTCATCATTTGAATTACACTTTCAAGCTCTTCTATAGAAACACGAGGACTAAAAATACATGCTTCTAATGAGAGCTGAGATTCTGCCACAGTCACATGGCTCCCCAATTAGTCCATTCTCCCTTCGTTTTGTTTCTTCAGGGCTTGGTGAACTGTAATTCTCTGTTTGTGACATCAGGCTCATTTCCACAGCAACCAATTGAATTACCCTCCAAATCTTTGTAACAGGGAATAAGTAACAGGAATAGATGAAGTCCTAAGAAACAAAAGCTTCTCACTGTTTACATGCAAATGTGCATAGAAACAACCAAACAATAAAGGAAAAGAAATATGGAAGATACATAGAAACGCAGGAAATGTAACAAAGGCATAATCAATGTTTATACATTTTACGGTGTATAAATACACGTTCAGTAATTTTACGACCATATGTCAGATTTGTAATAACCACAATATGTGTCCAATGCCAGTAATAGCTGATGCTGCAACACCAGGCGTTAATGACTGGCAGTGTATATCTGTGCAGCTTCAACTCCAGAAAGAAATCATTATTTTTGACAGAGGAAACAAAGACTAAGGTGAAATGACACCATTTGCTTTTCTGGATTCTAAGACACAAGGTATCACTGCCAGCCACCGCACACAATGGGTCCCACAGCCACAGAAATTTGAGAACTAGGGTTTCTATTTTGGACTTTGTAGGAACTTTTTAGATTTGTTTCTTGCAACGATATCCTTGAAAATGGAAATGCACAGTCACTGACTTTTCCCCTAAAGACTCATTCATAATTCCTCATTATTGCAACAAAGGCCCAGCATTTGAGAGTCTGATGCCCCATCCTTGGAAACATTCAAGGCCAGGCTGTATGAGGCTCTGGGCAACCTGGTCTTGTTGAAGATGTCCCTGCTCCTTTCAGGGGGGTTGGACTAGATGACCGTTAAAGGTCCCCTCCAACCCTAACTATTCTGTGATTCTATGACGATACCATCTAAGAACTATGAATCCATCTGCATGTCTAAGAGTTAACACAAGCCATGATACTACTGGCAGTGCTAGAGCTCTAACTTAATCTTTCCCAGATACCTAAACAGCAACTATGCCCTCAGTGGAAACACTGAAAACTTAGTAGTGCAATCTAGAAAATAGTATGATTATCCTAAAAATAAAGGTCAAACTCTATCCTGTCTCAGCACAACCAATTCAATATCTGTATGTACTGACCTCGTGTGTTTCACTGCTCACTGAGACTGAGTAAAAATTACAGTCCTCACCAGGTGCTGCAACTGCCTTCTCTCTCCCATTCTCCTGGATGAAGCAGATGTGCAAGAGGTAGCAAGTAAATTACTATCTTCTAACGAGGCCACCAAGTGCTCTTGATGATGGGACAGTGTCCTATTCGTCACGCAGCAAGCACGGCCAGTGGCTCTCTGTGCTCAAATGATGGGTTTGTAATAACAACAGCCTTTTCTAACAGTATTTTATCTCAAATCTGGGATCAATGCAACTTGGTACTATCTAACAGGCTGCATCATTTTTTTTCCTTCTCTAACATTTCTTCTGTATAAGATCTAAATAGGTACAAAACTAACATTTTCACTAGCTTTCCTAAAAAGGACAAATAAAGTGTGTTGGCACTAGCACAACTGAGACAATTTGTTCCATAATATTTATTTACCCCTAAATGAAAGTTGCAAGTTTCTGAGCCATCGTATTTTTGACCCTGCCACTCAATCATTCAGGAACCAGAAGCAGCTCTTTAGGACAGGAATTGAAGCTAAAAACAGCTGGTGCTTCATTGAACTGATTTTACTCTGGACCAATGTGTCAATATCTTAAAAAATTTTGAATTACAAGTTTACTCTAAAGGCCTATTACATCCTCTGCTTTTACTAAATGGACTAAGTCTCTTTCTGTTATGATATATAACCTCTTGCTAACAGTCTCCAGTCAACAGCATGCGACAGCAGCAGTAGTCTTGCATTTTGCTGACTATAATCCCCCTTTCAGAACTCCTGAATAAGTCAGATATTTCTGGGATCATCCTCTGTTCTGCCGAGGAATAGGAGATCTTATAAACAGCATAGTGTGTTTCAATTTTGCCACCTGGTAGTCACAAATGCATATAAATTCACTATTTTCCTCTCTTAAAACATGTCTCCCTGTAGCTGGCATACACAGTTTCTTGCAGTCAGAAGACAGTGGAGGAACCCTGAATTAGCTAAGAAATTAATATAATACTGTAATAAGATACAAAAAAAAAATAATAATAATAACTCGGTGTGACTTTATTTTGTGCCATTACTGCATACAATTAAAATAAAGTTCTAGGAAAGCCATTAGTTCCTAAAAGACTGTTTTAAACTGAAATATATAGTAGTCTGAGAGGCACTGAAAGGACTCATGCATTTGCCTTTGTCATGAAATAAAGTAACTCCTGAATAATTTGATAGTCAAAGTAAGATGGTCAACACTCTTCTGCATTGTCTCTTTCCCTAAATAGCCCATTCTATGTTAAACAAGTTGGATGCCCTTCTTCAGTACGAGTATGGAAGCTGGAAACAAGTTCCGCATATAACTGAGTATCCCACCTGACTCCCATGAGGAGTCCACAGTTGTGGACAAAGTCAGTATGACACTGTTTACCCTAGACAGGTTAACTGAAGAACTGGCTGGCTTCTGTTTGGGTAAAAATACATCTGGTTGTCATAGGCAGACATATACCATGGTAGGAACACTAAGCATTTTAAGTCATTAGAAAGCCCACCTCAGAGATACAGATCATACTGTATTACTATATGTTTATCAGCTTTTTTTCCTTCAGAAATGCTTGGCTTACCATACCCTATCTTACATTCTCTTCAAGACCTAAAACAGAATTCCTGATGAGAAAAAGGAAAGAAATACACTAATACTCCTGCAACTGACATTGGTGCCCAGCTCTCCACCCCCAGAAACAACTTAATCTATGAAACAATCTTCAGAGGCCAAGTCCCAAATATGATTGGGTAAAACTCTGCAGCTTTTTTATTCTGGATTTCAGTCTAACACAAGTCATAAAGTTGGATCCAATATCCTCATCAGTGCAGACTGTATACAACCACCTTCCTTTGGACAGAGTTCAGGTTTTTTTTTAAGAATAAATCTGACAAAAAGCTAAACCTATCAGATATGATATTTCTATCCCATTTCCTCTAAATTGGTACAACACAGGAATATGCACCAGGGAGTTAGGTTCACAGAACTTAAGAACAAAATTAATGTTGTACCAATAAGCATAGTTCACCTCTCAGAAGAACTAAAGCAAGTGGTCCACCAAACTCTTCAGTGGGACTCCAATTTCTCTTAGTCAGATTTTTAGTCCCCAGGCACACGCTCAGAACTAGGATTCAGACTCCACAAATCATGAACTGGACCCTCTCTCTGACCACTACATCCCCAACAGGCCTTCTGTGTAAAGAGAGGATCTCCTACTAGAACCATTACACTTCTCCATGAAGGATAATGTGCATGGGATACCATACAGGCAGCACCGGCAGACTCCACCTTTAAGCCAGTCTGACAGGCTCTGGCAAAACTTTATGGGAACTTAATTTCGTCCATCTTTACTAATAGCAGCAGAAACACCATACTCCTAAAATCCAGCACTTGGGATAAAGCTAGCCTCAGTAATCACCAGCAGTTTTCTCTCTCCATTTTTCAAAGAGCCAAAAATAGCTGGCTTTAGCAATCTGCATTATTTGATGAGGCCCATTCCCTCATTACAATTAGCACAATTCCCTGTGGAGCTAGAAGCCTGGGACCCCCTGAAGGCTTGCATAACAGCCCATAGCTGCTGGTGACCAGCTGCCACATGTATGAAGTTGCCCGTAGGTTATCATTTATACCCATTGTAAAAGAAAATCGTTCCCATCTGTGAGGGCCACAGAATCAAACCCACCCAAGAGTCTCTGGCAACTTAGTTCTGGACCAAAGCTTTTGCTGACCTTCCTGTTTCTCTTCAGGGATCTTTTTCACAAGTTCCTCCTTTCTGTTCCCCTATAAAATTCTTATACTATCTAGTTCTTGCAGTAGCTATTGATGCTACATCAAAAGATGCTGCAGCTGCTTATGCTGTTCCTGTTCTCACAGCCATTTCAGTAGCACTCCAACATCTATTTCTATCTTCAGGCTGTGACAGTCTGCCCAAGTTCTCCTCCACCAGCCTGGGAAAAAAATCACTGCCAAAAGTTTTGCAGAAAGTCTTTTTCAGGCTTTTTCCTCAGGGCACATTTTGTTGACATACTCAAAAGGACAACACAAAACCAAGCTATTTCCCCAGAGTGCTCATGCTGCCAGAGCTCAGAGGCCTTTTCCTCCGCCTCTCTCTGCCTACTTAAGGGAAGCGCAGACCTTCCCTGTTTGTTTTAAAGCCTATCTGAACCATGAAAGAGTCTTGCTTTAACTGTTTCAATCCCTTCAATATTTTCTCACTTGCTTTTGGAGTAGGATCCTCTAAACTTCCCTTAACATATAATTTGGACTGTAACAGCCATAAAATTTCAATTAATAAAAAGGAGATACAAAATTAATTCAATAAAAAGAATACAAAAAAAACCCCTGTCCAAACTAATCAAACTTACCATACAGATACTAATCACAATTAAGCTGTTTACGTTGTTTCTCCCTGATGTCCTTACAATTCAGGCTGCTGTTAGGAGTAATACAGAACAATGCATATACCTTGTACTATAGAAGAAACAGTCTCTGAAAAATCCTGTATGTACATTACCCTATGCACCTTAAGTGACATTTTTGCGCAGAAAAACCCCTGCATCTTTTCACCTTTCTTTCCCACAGCCAGCACATGAATGAAAATAATTTTCTTCTCTTGAGTGCACATATTTCCCTAGAATCTTCAGGATTTGGTGTGGGCTACATTATTGTTGTTGCTGTTATTGTTGTTATTACTATTGTATAATGAGAACATCAGTTATCTCAGTTCTCTTTCTTTTCACATATTCTTCTAGGGCATTTTAAAATCAGGAAAAGATCTAATGTAGAATATTTTCTACTATGTTCTCTTCTGAACAAGAGGAGAAAGGAGATTTTTAGTTTGACTGGCAAGGAGGACACAGAGGAACTGTCTTTGGAAATAATTATTCTTCCAAAAACCACACACATGCATATTAACTGCAAAGAGCCAAGTATTAGGTAATATGCTCTTTGAATTCTAGAAACAGACTTTTCTTCTTTTTAAAGTAATATTTAAACTGTTCCCAAAAATTCATTTGAAGTCACAAATTATTTAAGTGTGGTGAGCAGATGAAGAAAGGTCTTAAATGGGAAGTATAAAGTCTTGAATTGAGCTCAAAAATAATTGGTAAAACAAAATTATGGATATTTCTTGGATTAATTTAGTGGAAGTTATTCACTTACTATTAAGTTCTGAGTGTCACTTAGAGGGAAATGTTTCGTGATTAGGAACAAGTCATGAAGAATTCATTCTCCTTCACTGTTCAGTTACATTTATGGAAATTGGGAAAAGTGGTATGTATTCACCAAAGAAATTTTACATTCAGGGTTTACGTTCACAGATAAAGCTAAGAATCATATTATAAATATGTGATGGAGAAGACAGGCAGACAAGACGTGGTAGGAACTTCTCAATGGGATACCAAGGATAGCATCTTGCACAGAGAGCTAGGAGCAGGCCTGGTTTAACTAAACTTGCAAGAGTAGACAGGCTACCATCAAGCCAACGGAAGACGAATTAAAAGTGGAACTACACTGAACTGGAGCAAAGTGTCTTTCAGTCAGAAAATGGGAAGCACATGTCCCTGTCCAAGTACTAGAATTCACATGAGAAGTTTAACAGGCTTTATTCTGAAAGATTCACACATCTACTTAGTTGACTAAAAAGGGGATTTAGGCTGAATTCAGACCTTTAAGTCCAGGACAGCTGGACCTATAATGTCCACACTTAATCATTTGCAGTTCTGCACATATAATCTAACTCTGGAAGCACTTCAAGCTTTTTATCTGTGCAGTCTGTATCTCAATATGGTTTGAAAACTCATGACTAAAATCTGTTGATGCACAAGAGAAGCAACTCATGTAGGTTCCTCCTAAATTCTGTTACACTCTACAGATAAGAAGAGGCACTTAATTCTGTCTTAGAACTTGGATTGACCCGTTTCTCTGCTATTCTCAGAAACAAAAATACTTAGAGATCTGACTGATTTCAGCAAAGTCTGGCAGCAAGTCATCTTCATAAAAAAGGTAGAAATGAGACAGACTTGCTTTCTGGTTAGCGGAAAGACTGAGATTCAAACTGATATGGATTCAAACTGAGGTTCACCCTCAAAACACTCAAACTCAAACCCCTCACTTCACGCAAGTGTGCCCTGTTTGCTATGCAGTAAAATAGTCTGGATTACCCCTTCTTGTAAATCTCAACCAAAACAAAGGCTACCAGGCCAGAAAGGTTGTGTGTGCTTGTGTAGAGGGCAGTGGCTGGGAGTATCACACAAGCAAAACACTATCTCACTCCATAGCCAGCTTAGGTGGAGGGGATTCAGCCTGAGAAAGGAACTCTGTGAGGGTTTTTTTCTGATCACCAAGTTAATATGCAAAACACAAGCAAACATTTTTTAAAGAGAATATTTTCTGGGTGGATAGGCACGTTAAATGCAGAACATCAACTTCCCTCCTGAAAATAAACGAGCAAACATTCTTTACCAAATTTACTTAAGCTCCAGAGAAAAGCAGATATCATAATACACCCTGTGCTTAAAGCTTCCTACTGGTTAGTGTAAGGCACCTCAGCCTCTTTGGGCTCCTCTGCTAAAGGTATCTGTTTTGCATCAATGATAGTAGATGCTGTGAATCATCAACATTTGATATTTGAGCATGGCAATATGATACAGAGGTGCAAGTGTGAACTCCTAACTCTACCAACTGAGCTCAGGTCAGTCTAGTAAGCTCCTCTCTAACAGTTTGTTTAAGAATGTCTTTATGTTTTCTTTTCATTAAGTCTTTACTCATCAGTATTATTACTTTTTATTTGCACGCCAAAATGTCTATACGCATATATCAGAAAAATCACTTCTTGTAGGTCATCCTATTTGAAGTGCTATACTACTTTCTTACAGCCTTGTGGATGTCTTACTATCAGATATCTGCATAAATTGACTCAGATTTAAAAATAATCTAATGTAGGTTTGTGTAATGAACTCAAAAGAACAATTCTGTTCATATTTCAGCTTTTTGTACAAAAGTAATTCTATTTCAGTGACCTCATTGAGTAGATGTGACTATCAGCCACTAAGAGCATGATACAAAGTCACTGACATGTAGACAGGTTTTTGGGAGACTAAACTCTGTTCTAGTACTCACTTCAGGCTGGATTCCAACTAAAATAGGGATTATGAAGACTGTATTTTGTAATTCAAGAGAGTGTATCTGTTAAAAAACTCCATAGTTAAAATAATGTTGTAATTTAGATAAGATTTATGAAGTAAAGTCTATACACCAAACTAAATTAAAGGCAGAGCAAACGACACTCTTACATCTCACCTACTAAGTGGAAAACAAACCACTTAGCTATAAATTCCCTTCCATACTCCAGAGTCCTTCAATAAAACAAGCTCCCAAGCTCCTCAGTGCGAGACAAGGCTGGGGGCTCATGACTAACACTAACATTCGTTGATGGGCAACTGCCACAAAGTCAAACCTCCTTACAGCATTACCTTCTGATATCCAGGTCGCCTCTCCTTCTTGTGGGAGACCCACTGGTATCTCAAGTCACATGCTGGAGACAGACAAATTCTACTAGAAATTCATTGATTTTTAGTTCACTCTCTTGCCACGTTCAACAAAGACAACAGACTATCAAAGCAATTATATACTCAAGCTTCATAAAATTCCACATAATTTAATTACTATATAGTAATGAGTAAAGGCATCTACTGTCACATTTCCTGTCTCTCCGTGTTAGAAAAAACATTAAAAAATATTGGCTCCAATCAAATATTTATTTATGAAAATCACATATATATAAAAATATAAATATATAAATTGCCTTGTATTCCCATAAGAAAGATGACAAATATTTTTGGTAAATGCTCCACTGAAGGGTCAAGTTATAAGAATGTGTAGCAAAAAAAACCCGTAACTGTTTTATCTTTTTATAGTAGAAGTCTTCAATTTCTGTTATTGAATACATGAATGAATAACTATTTTAAAATATCT
This sequence comes from Tetrax tetrax, assembly GCA_009806455.1. Taxonomy (NCBI): domain Eukaryota; kingdom Metazoa; phylum Chordata; class Aves; order Otidiformes; family Otididae; genus Tetrax; species Tetrax tetrax. The sequence goes on from WHYT01013164.1 coordinate 28,685, forward strand.
TCCCAGGAGGAATTAAATATTTTTAGAAGTAAATATTTTCTTCAAAATTGCTGTACTATGTTTACTATCCATTTGGTGATGTAATTTAAAAGAAACAAGCTTATTCATATCAAACACAAAATTTCATTTGCAATGATCTCTGAAGGCAATAGAACATCAATATAAAGTTCGGATGTTTTGGATTCTTTTTTAGCTCCATGTAATAGCATCTTGTTTCCCTTTACTTAATTTTTTTTAATGCTCCATACAAATAAAAACTACTGAAAAAGCACAGATAATTTAATTTCTCAGACTCATACCAGATCTTCAAGACCTCCTTTTAAGGAGGAGATCCTAACGGATTAAATATTGGACAAGTATCAATGTCTTCTATTCCACTATTTAAAAAGAAACAAAATAGCTCCTTGCTTGGTAACATCATTAACATTTAAAGCAATATATAGGGTAAATTTCCTTCATGTCTACAGCTTATCCTTTGAGACAAGATGGTAGCATGGGGAGGAAACATGCTTTACTAATAAACTAGACAGGAATTGCATAAAACTGTCTGTATAAAACTGAAATACATCTGTTCCAGAAAGCACCACGTAAATATTTCTACCTGACCTTATGTTTTTCTTCAATGACATTGCACTATATAAAGTATAATTCATAACTTAACTTGACATCCTGAAAATATTATGAATCTTAATCACATTTCAGTGGAATGTACCATTAAAAGTTCACTTGAATGATCATTTTACGATCATTCTGTTAGATGACTACACTGAAATACAATTAAGTATATGCTGTGGTGTCATAGGTGCAAAAAAACTGCCATAGTCATCGGTCTTCATTTTACCTTATATGCTAATAAAACAACAATATTTATAAACCATATGAGATTTTCCTCAATTTTTAAATTTACATTACTCATCACACAGGAAAACGTCCCAAATATTCTTGAACTTTTCCAGTTCAGTTTGTATCAAGCTTCATAAACTGCTTCCAAAAATCTAACTTCTCAAGTTCAGTATCTGTTCTCTAAGCACATAATTCTGAGCCATTTAAGTTGCTTAGGCAATCTAAAGGAAGTTTTGCCTGAGTAATAACTAAAGAACTGGATCTTCAGCCTAAATAGATTTTTGTTTCCTGCTTTTTCACAGGACAAGTCTATTGCTTGTTTATAGTATTAGAAACATCTTTATATTGAACACTTAGATGTGTTTCTCCTGGAATCTCCATGTTTCCTCTGTGACTGAACAAGTACTCTTTTTAATTACAAACCCCACCCTAGTGGCCTACAAATTGTTACAGTGAATTTAAGAGCACAAAGTCACAAAAATACACTCTCCGAATACCCAGAGACACATGACTCACAGTCAGTCTACATGGTACCATACTGGAAAGTAATTGTCTAGGTTTTTTTTTTTAAAAAAAAAAAAGTTGCAAACCCCAGTTGATCCCCCTCCAACACAAAAAGAACACTTTTTTTTTTATTAAAAACCATAAATCATCGTTTAACCTCTGATTTGATAGTGAATAATATCAATAATATAATCATGTTATATTCTGCGTTACAGTTCAAAATATTCTTATTTTTAATTAGGTGTAAAATAATATATTTTAAGAAGTACTTACATTCAGCATATTTCTGAAGCTGAGAGAACTCTCCCGGACTCAAGTTAACCCACTTTTCCTGGCTCGTCATACTGGCAGTAAGGGTCCTCGTTAAATATCACAAAAACATTCCCTTTGACCCAGGTGATAAAAACTCCATAAAGATTCGTAGCTTCAGTTCACAGTGCCTGGAGACTGGAGAGATGGCATCAGTCTAGGTTGATGAAGTTTTTGACGCTATGAAGTGCTCCCAATGTGTTGGTTCAGTGGTGAGTTACAGCACTGTTAAAAAAAGATCAAACATAAGAAGCATAAATACTAGTTTTATTATTAGAATAATTGTAACTGATAAATATTTTCTTACATATAGTTTTGCTTACAAACCTTTTCATACAATATTTGTCCATAAATAGTTTTATATATTTTTCCAAATTTTACTTTTATACTTCCAAATGTTTATGTGCAGCATTGATGATAATAAATTATAGATTGCTTATGATCAAATTATATCTAGACATCTTCTGTGGGGATGTTTTTATTTTATTAAAAATCACTGCAATAGTAGATACTATTTACTGTCAGTAAACTTAGTTCCCTGTGATTTTTAAACAGGATTCAGATAACTGGGTTGGTATCCAATTACGATGCCGTAATTGGATACAGTGCTGTGTGGCCTTGTCAGAAATGTTCTGAAGCATCTAACTCCCCATGTCAAAAGTGAAATGGATTCTGCAGTTCAGGGAAAAATTCATAAGAGCTGTATTAACTGTTCTACCAAAATAGTAGGGGCTTGATTTCTAGAATGTTACATTATTGTAGTCACTACCAAAAATCAAATGTAACCGTTGGCACTGTTTCAAATCAGTTCAGGAAAAGAATAAACAAACAAACAAACAAATAAATAAATAAATTCAAACTGTGCTTGCCATCTTATTCCAATTTTACACCTTTTTTATCTCTGTAGGACAGACCTTAGAAAGGCAAGGCATTACCAACATCACTTCCTGCGTAACAGGTAGGACACTTTTAATCAAATTTTATCCATCTGAACATCAGGTACCTCGTCTGAGACTGTCATCTAGGGCTCTCTCTTTAATCAGCAGAAAGAGACAGGTGGCCCAGACAGCAATTAATCCCTCCAGTTTCAACATAATCTTAAAATGTGATGAATTGCCTTCCTGCAATATTTATCTTTCTCTATTGATTACAGAGGTTGCCTAGATGACAAGTTTAGTCTAGAAAGCTAAATTTAGACCGTAAGTGGAATCGCTTTATATGCCTAGCAATGTGTCATTTAAAGGGTCAGATTTTAAAAAGAGCAAAGAAAAAATTCAGACCAGAAGAGATTGACACAGTAATGGAACAAGTGCTAGGGAGGCTGATATTGGCAGCTGGGAGAGGAAAGAAAAAGGAGGAAAATGTCATGAAGGGGGATAAAAAAAAAAAAAAAAAAAAGAAAAAAAAAAACAAGTAGCTAGGCACAGAAGCATATGAAAAGATACATTAACCCAAAGACAGACAGTATCTTTTTTTTCCCTGTGTCATATACATGATACCTGGACAAAGAAATTCAGGAAGAAAAACATCCTAGTCCCAGAGCATATTTCATTGCTCTCAGGCCCTTTTGGTGAATGATTTGAGTTACGTACCTATATTATGAGCAAGTAAGGCTATCTAAATACAATAACAGACTACTTAGCAGCTGCCTTGTCTTTGAAATTTGAACCAGAAGAGATTCTTATGATCTTCATCCCCTCAAGTTATAATAAAATACAAGTTAGAAGGGGTAAGAGCTAGAAATACCGATTGAACAAATAGAAGAACTAATAGAAGCATGAACACTGGAATGGAAAAAAAGCAATACTAATGCATATAATGTTGCCCTCAAACATCAGTAAATCAATGTCAGTGCCAGAAAAATGGCAGTAACTTCAAAACCTAGAAGTGATATTCAATAAGAAAAGCTATCATTCTGTCTTAAGAAGCTTAGCCTTCTTATTTATGACAAGAGAAAATAACTATGGTCAACTGGGACATTTTAATCAAATTAGAGATGTTTCATTTCTGACAGTTGATTAGATTGTATTGAAGACAGTTTTATTTTTTCAAACATATATTTTTCTCATATTCTTGACAACTGATTAGGTTTTACTGAAAACTGTTTTATATTTGCATAATTGATTTAACAGAACCAAAATTTTTTACCACAATTTCATCCAGTGTTACTTTTTGTATTCTTAACTATATTAGCCTCATTACCTGTAAAAGCTAACATTGCTGAATGCTGTACAGTTAGAGATTATCTCTATTATTTACAAAAATATTTATGATAAGCAGCCTATCATTAGAATTGCTATTGCTAGCAAGGTAATAATTGCTGTGCACTCTAAACTAATCAATCTATTCATGTGCAATACCTTTAGCTGATCACTGTCTATAGGGTGTGTTGTATACATAGTACACAGGCACTGAAAACAGATGTTTACCCATTGACTTTCCCTTCTCCAACTTCAGATCTAAATGACTTGTGATATCCTTTCCCCTTTACCAGACACTCAAGTTCTACTGCCTACAAACAGCATTGCAAGGAAAGGTACCTGACCTGAATGAGATGTGAGCAATGGAAAAATTTAGTACGAGCACAGCAGTCCACAGGAAAGATGTAACCTGAGTGTAAGCCAGCAGTTATCATGGAAGACAGAACAGAGTTTCAGGCTACATTATTATCTTGGAAAACTTTCCAAATGCAAGTTGCTTCCTTTGAAAGGGAAGACTGTGGGGGATCTAGCGGAACTAGTTTCCAAGTTTAATCTGGAAGCAGTAATGGGGAGGCAGGCAGTTCTCTGCGGATGACTTGATTTTTGGATTGCAGTCAGGTCCTGTACACCACCTCAATGTGCATGATGAAGGAATACGCAGAAATACGATGGAGAACATTTCAGCAAAAGGACTTATAGAGGCTGCCTTTTTTTAGCTTCCCATTAAGTTCTGTTGCAGGGGAGTCCTAAATAAAGACAGTTCCTGCTGTCTGCATCCTTTATTTTTCAGGTAAACGTTTTATTTTGGCATTTTCCCATTTTATATAGATGATAATGTAGCTATAAGAAATCAAGTACATTATACAGATGCTGAGGAAAAAAGTTATCAATGTATATTTGTGTTACACGGTGTGTGCCATTTCTTAAGGTAAATATTTCAAGATTACTTCTGTCTTATACAGTATCTTATTGTCTGTAGAATAAAATATTGATTTACTTTATCTTTTTCAGCAGTGTCTAATTTAAATGCATTCTTTTGAACTTTATTTTAGTGCCCCTCTTCTCAGAACTCCAGGAAGGTCATGCAGGGAGAAACCTATACATAAGTATATGAAGAGGAAAGCTGTAACACTATCATGCAGGTGAAAAAAAAAAATAAATCTTGATCTAAAACATTAATCGAATGTGCTTGCTGGCGAACAAAATAATGATCAGCAGCACTAAACAGATACACACAGTGATTTGACCTCTCCACGCAGAAATAAACTACTTTTAGGAACACACTACAGCATACAGTTAAAATACATAGGATGTCAGGTAGGGAACTCTTCCACTGATCCTCTAAGAGTCTGGTCTATTCCAGGAAACTCAGATCTGTACATACATTTTGTTAGCGTCTGCTTAGGGAAGATTCACAGCCCTCTCAACCAGACACAAAGTGGGCCTTACAAACAAGAGAAATTAGAAACATTAACAAACCATTCATTTTATCACAAAAAGAATTAGAAAAAAAAAATTTCTTCCTCCCCTATCCACTGACAGCAATCATCTTAGAATTCCAGTCTTTCTTTTATAATGTGTTTTTCTTTCTGGATTTGAGGCTTTATTCAGTTTTCTGTCAGGATTCCTACCAGGCCACATACCCAAACTAGAAAGCAAAGCTGTATTAAAAACTCTACAAATCAAATTACTTAGAATTCAGCCAACAATGCTAACAAACTTAGATTTCCAGGAATTCTCCATGCCGCTGAAATCTTCAGTTGCTCTGCAGAAATGAGGCTGATGAGAGGAAAAGATAAGGGAATATACAATGGAGAAAAAAAATATAAAGTCACATCCCCTACATGCCAACCTCAACAGTCTAATAATTTTATTACACCTCCTAAAGTCCTCACTGCAAGGAAAGAGGAGGTTTCAGAAAGTATTGGGAGGGGAAAATCTTACTTTCAGTCCTAAAAAGACAATCAACAATACAGGGTTCAGCTTCGAACTTCGATTTCAGAAGAGGACTGTGGCCTGTGCAAACACATCAAGCTCCTCAACCAACCCAAATCCCTAGGCTTCCTCCTGAAAGGCAAGCGGGCTTCCCCTGGGGGTGTCCATCCTCACTGCCATGACTGAAAGAATGAAACTCTTCTTAACACATGCCTTAAGGGACTTTTCTGTGTTCACCGTAACAGGGAAACATAAAACAGCCTAGAAACTGGCTTTTGGAATTAGTCAGCCATTTTTTGCTTTCTACCAGCCCTTCCATAACATTCATCTTACAATTTCATCATTAATTGCCAGTTACTCCATAAAGGGGGCACAGGGAAAGGCTGATGGCAAGAAGGGGTGCAGGTGACAAAATCACAGCATCTTCCACACTATGTAAGACCAAGACTTCCAAGTCCTTTTCTCCCATTTGCCTCTGGTTTAGTATGCTTATGTTTCTATTGGGAAAGAAGAAAAAAGGAAAAAAAAAAAGAGAGAGAGAAAGAACATGAACCCTAAGGAAACACATTTCCTTACAAGGAAACTACAGTTCTCCACAACATGACTGAAAAGTTATTTTTGCCTGAACAATAGGAATAAATAACATAGAATATATTTTATACCTCAATTGCTATGGAGGCTGAAGCAATTATGCTTTTCAAGAACTCTCCTGTACAGAATGTACTTGGTATTTCCTTCATTTGGGTCCTACGCCTTCAACACAGTTAGCTAGATCCTGTGATTTCATGTGGGTGACACCACTGATTTTCCAAAGGAGGATTTTTACATGTCAGATGTTGACACATATACATGAAACAGTTTTCTCTATTAACTCCTACAACCAGTTCAGAAAGCAAGTACGTTCTTTTTACTGACCAAAGCACCTTTCCTCTGAAAATTCAGTGTCATTTGTGAGTTTAGCAAACAATAGAAAAGTATATATTTCATCAACATTTGTAGAAGAACAACTCAGCATTCATGTGTAAAATACATTCTTTTGTGATCGTATTTTAAGATCTGCGTAAAATTAAAATATAAAGGAATATGATGCACTATTGCACTATTTATTTTTTATTAACTAAGCTGTTAGGATCAAAGTATATAATATTTTCTGGGTGCTGAAGGACCACACGTGCTATTGAACCCCCAGGATATTCTCTCCACTAAGGTTGCTATTGTCAAAACAGCTGAACCAAAAAAAACTCACCAAAAAAGCTAACAATCTGTAATTTCCTGGAAATCTAGGAATTATGTACAGATATACAAATCCATTTGTGTAAGTACTCCTGCAATTCATTTTACACTTTGTAGAAAATGTCTCTGTCAGAAATATTCTAAGTTTGCGTAGTTGAAAGTTTATTTTGAATAGTCTGGGAGGAAAAAATCCAATCAAAAGCATCTGCTAATCACCATTCTGATTTCTTTACTGAAATACAGAAGTATTATGATTATTTATAATTGGTACTGGATTAACGTCATGGATGAAGAAAAGAGCCCCTATAACAAAACACAACAGCTTTTTCCTGCATAAATTGCACACTTTACATAAAGACATCCCCTTGTTTTTCCACAGTATTTAGCATAAAGTCATTTTTGTAGTACACATTCTTTTTCAAATTAGCAAAGGCTGCTTTCTGATGGAAATTAACATAATTCTGAAATATAAACTCTAAACATTGATACACTGAAATCAGTGAAAATTTGCTTACCAAGCTGAAAATCTCTCCCTTTAAAGGAGTGACTTTAACACAACTCAAAAGCACACACGTCTTCCTGACTACTTTATCCCCAGGTGTACTAGTCTGGGGTGTGTAAAAACATCAATTTAAATTTTAATATAAAGCTATGGACTATATTCCTCAGAGAAGCAATTATTCAAATTCGCTGCCTCAAATTATTTCTATGAAATATATCAGTAAACACTGGGAATACATGCAGCACAAAAACCATTGTGATAGAGTAAGCAGAATACTAGAATCTTTGAGAAAACATTTCACAACACTACGCTTTGCGATCAACAAGAAAAATTGAGCAGCAATAAAAACTGATCAGAATGCAAGATAGCAACATCACTGAATATAGTTACTCACATTTAAAATGCAGGCGTACATTTTTAACTGTATTTTTTACTTTGCTCTTTAGGTAGCTTAACTTCATCACATGACAACTTTAAAAGCAACTTCAGATAGATCTTAAATTTTTCCAACTCCTAGGCTGGCTATTTCCAAGTTACTACACTAATTAACTGACAAGTCAAAAGAACTACATTCAAATTTCTCAATGTTTTCCTCACTAAATGAAATATTGAAATGAAACATAAGGAGAATGTGAGACAAGGGAATACCAGAATGTATATGTGCTGATGCATCATAACTTTATAACTACTTTCTTCTTGCTTTAAATAATATAACAGAATAAACTAAAAATAAACTGACATCTTTTCAGACTGGAATTTATTTTATGCTTATGAGAGAAACAGTGCATAAATAAAAAATCTTCTCTAAGTTAGAGTCATGGAGCTACTCCCAATGTCAAAAACTTCTCAATAATTTTAGGAAAACAGATTTTTAAAAAATTAAAATTTAAAAAGAGAATTTGGGGAGTTATTCATCCTTCTTATCTTTTACATCAATGACTAAACTAGCAAATTTGTCCATATAGTCATTAAAATTTGGCACTGTTTATTTTAAGACTAATGATCACATTGTATAATGTTTTGATTGTATAAGTGATTGATCACAACATATTGAAACTAGGAGACAAAAAAAAAAAAAAAAAGAGAAAAAAATTGCTGCACTAAAAAACAGACAATAAGCTGATGGCTGTTGGTATTTTGAAACCAATAAATTTAAAAAAACCCCCACTATTTGAATACTAAAAGCCTTAAAAAGAAGGCTGAATCACTACGGCTTGTGACTAGTGTTCTTTAATAAATGAAACAAAGCAATCTGGGACAGAAAGTACAGGATTTGATAGGTATAACTATGTAATAACTATGTAATGTTGACCACTACTATTTATATATGTCCACCAAAAACTCCCCCAAAATTTAAAACAACACAGAATAAACGTCTTGGGGGCAACCTCTACCTTCCAAGGCATACATCTGTCACCTTGCCCAAGAAAACCAGCTCCAGAAGTGCTCCCCTTGGTGTGACCTCTACACAAATCTCCCCACAACCAGCACCACAAGTATCTGAACCCGTATCAGCAGAGCGCTAAGCTCATCAACTACCATCTGCCACGTGTTCTTCCTCTTTTCTTTCCATTCCCTCCCATGGGACGAACTGTAAATTCTGCATAACAATTAACTTTTGTTGGTAATAAGCTACAGGAGGGTTTTTTTGCTTAATTGTTGGGTTTAATTAATCTCTCCATATTTAGGTGCTCTAGGGGTGATTACATTAGAGGAAGGCAAAGCTGAAAAGTGTAATTTACAACTGGGGAAGATTTCTGATGATCCTTGATTTCCTGGGGCAAGAATTCCTACTTCATGCTTGAAATAAGCCTCTGAAGAGATGTGCTTTTTAGTCTTGTGACAAAAATATTTCATTGCGCTCAAGGAAAAGTTTTGTTAACTGCTGTTCTCGTTCCAAAGCTTCTTGCACTTTTAAAATAAACTGGGAACAGGGCACTGGAGTTCCTTTTAAATAACTTGTGAAAATATGAACCCGATTTAATCTTCAATAGGAAATCTATACGGAGATTAGAGATGAGGTTAGCAGGCAAGGTAGTGGATTTTATAGTAGAAGTTAATGCTGTGTTGTTTTCTACTAGCTGATTTTTTTTTCTTTTTTCCCCAGAGAGAGAGCTACATGCAGAAGTTGAATAAATTATTGTAGCCCTGGGATATGAATAGCCGGCGCTATGTCACTGTCCAGTGGGACAGTGTGGACCCTCTAGACAACTACAAACGATTTCATATTTATTCATTAGTATTACTACGAAAGAGCTCAGTGATGGTGAGCTACCAAAAGGGATATCACAAAGTGGGATGGGCCCTTGCCTACAGGAATGACTATCTGCAGCCAAAGGGAACTGACAGCAGTAGCATCTCAAACTTCTGTCCCTTGCTCACGCATGCAATTCCCGACCTGTCAAAATTCAACTCCAAGGAGACAATCATTTCCAGGTTTGTGAAGGCTCTGTAATCACCACTTGTGTGTTCTTAGCACTTGTTCTTATAGCATGTCTACACTGCCACCAGCATGTGGAAGCACAAGTGGAGCATGTGCGAGGCAGTTTTACTGACGCAAAGCCAGAAGGGAACGGCACCAAGAGCACCAGGGCAGTCTCTAAACCTCTGCCCAAGCCCCTATGTATGAGCTAAAGCAATGCTGAAGCCCATGCTGCTGCAGTTTCACAGGTCTCAGTACCTGAAACTACTACTTAAACGTAGGTTGGCTTCATCTCTTTCAACAGCATAAACATACCTCAACTCCCTTTATCTTATATTCTTATGAATTTTCCTACAGGCTATATACTGCTATTGACTAAACTGAAACAGAGAACTGGCATTTGTGGAACTTCACACGAGAGATTTCGTCAGGGATGGAAGTGCATTTCCTAATTAAGGGTCCTTCATTTGTCTGTCCATCCCACCCAGACAGACTTACAGTTGTAAAGACACAACTTCAACATGCTGACTCATCTTTCAGATGGGACAACTCTACCTTTTCACAGGTGCTCATTATTTCAGAGGAATATAAAAAGATGACAATGAAATGTCCATCCTCTATCTGATTTCAGTATACTAAGTAGTTATATTGTAAATGTTCTACCTTTCATCCAAAGACTCCATCCTAAACCCCACTATTCAAGGCCAGGTTGGACGAGTTCTGAGCAACCTGATTGGTTGGAGATGTCCCTGCTCCTTGCAGGGGGTTGGACTAGATGACCTTTAAAGGTCCCTTCCCACCCTAACTATTCTATGATTTTAAACATGTCAAGCTGTCTCCAGAATGCTTTGTAGCTATCAAATGCCAGTATTCCCATGGATTTTTTAAACCACCAAAAATTGGTATTTAATTGCACTTTTAATTGACAAAGGTATATAAGGGCACTTTTATGCAACTTAAGTCAGTGTTGTTTTCCCATGGTGTTCAGCTTTCAATATAAAATCTTACTTTTGTTAATTTGTCTTTCCCTGTGTTTTCCCCATCTTAAAGGGAATAAGAAAAAAAAAAAAAAACGTTGATTCTGTCTCATCTTTTCCTTGGGAATTTTTTGGCTGAGGTAGCTTATATTATGCTTGCATTTTAAAAAAGAATTTTTTTTTCTGGAGAAAGGCTTTGCATTTCTGTTACCTTTTTCTAGTACATTTTTCTCTAGAGTTCTACCTCATTATTTTCTCTCTAATGTTGCAATTAATTATCCTCAGATTTTGCTTATGTTTTTACACAGTAGTCCTTGGCACTAACATTATTGTTACTGTAAGTATCATTATCTAAAGATAGGAGAAATGTGGGACTGACAGAAAGAAGTAAAATATTTTCTAACACATGAAGCTTTCAGACACATAAGCCTTTCCTCAAGTCTGAGAACAGATACAGGCAACTTCAACCTAAGTATAGGTTAAGAACAATTACTCTGAGATTAATTTACTTATGTTATTATATAGTTTGAGAAAAAAAAAGGGTAGTTAGTATCCTATTGCAGGTCTAGAGTGTATGTACACATCCTGCAAGATTTATTTTTGGTTTCGCTTGCTTTGGTCTATAGACTGCTGAATATACTGCTGGGGGACCTGCTGGTGGCACTTTGCCCCTCCTGACATGTTAAGGGCAACAGCATCACTTGTCCACACAAGCCTGTGAAAACTAGTGTCAGATTTTGCCGTCCTCCAGTTCTTTTTGCCTATACCACTGATAAACTTGGGAACAGCCTGCCTAGAATGTAGTAATAAAATATGCTCAATATTACCTGAAAAGAGACACAGGATAAACACATGTGAAGTTCTTATGATACTCCAGTGAGCAATTTGCCTTATATATGCAGTTGTTGGATACAAAACTGAACTTGCTTTACAAGACTGTAGCTTGAAATTTGAAACAATTTCCCCTGGCTTTGCTGAATGTTGACGCTTGTGTTTCCTCATCCTCTGCAATTCCACTGGGGACCCACAGGATTTTGCCCAAGGGAGTTTTAAATGATGTCCACAAATTGTAGACAAGAGCAAAACGAGTATTAAGTAACCTCCATCTCCATATTGGAACACCTGTTACAGCAGTAGACATCTTCTAGTGTAGGTTGTCCTTCTTCTGCTATTGCTGTATTTGTCATAAACTAAAAATGATCAATATGTATACTTCTGAATCATAAATATTGACAATTAGTAGTTTTCTGGGCAATTCATTTTTCCCTATAGCTTTAAAAAACAAAAGATACACAATGTTTGATACACTTCGTTTTGCTTCCCTGTTAAAAAAAAAAATATATATATATATCTAGTGAGGGGAAAAAAACAAAACAAAAAAAAACAAAAAACCCACTTAGCTCATTCTGACAACATTTTTAAGCCTTACATGAAAAAGACTTACATATCAGAATACGGTAACTAACACAAAGCCAGAAATCAAACGGGTGATAAAGCAAGGAAAGCAGAATAAATACACAAACACAAAAAGAAACTAAACAATTCATTTTTATCACTGTGCTGAAATTGTTAAAGAATTTCTTTTCAGTGACCAAAAAAAAAAAAAAAGTATAATAAAACGGATGGCAGCTTGGTAACACCACATTTGTTCTTCTAAAAGTGGAATAATTACATAATTCAATCTCCTGGACTCCACTCCCACACAAAACAGAGGTATCAGATAAGAGCCCTACCACTCCTGGTAATACTAATTACAGATGTACCGCCCCCATGAATGTATATTCTTCTCTTTTATAGCAGCAGCGCTTATTACAAACAACTACAAATCTGAATCTATTACACTATTTTATATCTATAAAAGTCTTTCTGCATTCAATCTGCAATCTGTTTTGCTCTTTTTGTTAGTTTCTTAGATGAAGCAATGGGATGTACACACTGCATTTGAGGCATTGCAAGTCAGAAGCTCAAGTCCTTTTAAATTGTTTCCTTTACTTCAAATTGTATGATCCTAGAACTTAACATTTAGAATTTGCGTGTATAACTGTCTTGAGCCAACAGAAAGTCTACTCACTGAAACAAAGGTGTCTCAACTAGAAATGTTTTTACACTGATAACGAAAAAAAGTTTTAAAATTGGCCCTGTAGAACTTCCACATGATCCTGCAAATTGCAAAATTACCTAAAAGGTTTATGCTCAACTTTCTATTACCAGACAGAAACTATGAAGAAAAACCCTGTTACTTACGAATAGGCACAAGCTTGTTGTCACATTTCATCTTTCATTGTTTTTCAACATTTTTATCCTATAATTTTTTTTATATAGCTCAGTCTGTACTTGGTCAGTAACCACTGTAGTAATAGTTCTTCTATCTACCTGTCCAAAGTAATAACTAAAGGTCTTCCTAAAGGTAACGCTCTTCCTAAGAGCCACCGGTGTAAAACTCACTTTCATCAGTTAGAGAACATGTAACAGTTGTTAATAGAAATAATAGTGTTTAACTTTATCAAATGAATAGTTATTTAAGAGTAATTCCTTTCACCTACATTCCTTTTTGTGTTAAAACTTGCACAACTGAATTCCTCTACATATGATATAAGTCTAAAAAAGTTTTTCCACTTGCATCCTCTTTATATCACAAGAATATCACAGCTATATGATCTGTAAGTCACTCAACTTACTAAGACTATCCTATTTTGGTACAGCTCATGGTCCTTTAAAAAATATTCTATTTGTTATTTAAAACCGTTCCATGGGGAGTTATTTTTCCAAAGATTATATCTTAAACTGTAAAGTTATACTTACTAATGAAACAGAAATTTATGTTCTGAGAACATTCACCAAAGATCAGTTAAAGTCTCATAAATCCTCCATCCTCAAAAGGATAAAACACATTTAAAATTAACTTGTTTGTAAGTTCCAACGGACATTCACAGAAGTGGTTTTGCGGTACCCCAGTGGCTTTTATAATGAATTTATTTATTTTTGCCTATATTTGCACTGAATCAAAAGACAGCTAGCCCGTCTGTTTTATCATTTGAGGCATGCCAAGTAATGTCTGTTGTTTTACCCAAGAACAAAGGATTACTACTAGCCACAAGAAGAAAATCAAAGAAACAAACAAAAAAATGGCACATAGAAAGGTATCCATACCAGGTCGTGTCCATCCATGCAAATCTATGATCCAAAATTTGAGATACCATTGTTTAGACTTAGCCGCTTAGACTGCATAGGGTGTATCATTGACAGTACGATATACACAAGAGACTGACCTGCTCCCTTTTAAGTAGAAGGACTTGAAAATAAGAGAAAGATAAATATTCCATTTTACAGAAAGTAAGTGGAGAGATGAAATTCCTAAAAACTAATACAGACCTAGTGCCGAATTTTTAAAAGTGGCTAGATCTCAGCTGGCATTAATTATTGCATTTCAAATTCACTAGACACACTGAAACATTTGCTTTCAAATAATTTGCTCACTATCACACAAGCAGCACATGGAAGAGTTAGGAACTCAACTGACATCTGTAATTGAATATATTTAAACAAATGAACAGTGCTAATTTATGTAAATCAATAAAACAGTACTACTTCTTACCAGCTTTATTTTTGTCTATCCTATCAAGTTTAAATTGGAAAATCTAAGTCTAAACGCCTTTAAAAAAGTATTTAATACTATACTTAATAGATTATAAAAATTGTCATCGATATCTAGTTACTCAAACCACAGAATATTAATTCAAATTCCCTGTCTCTCATGTACAGCTAGCTTTAGTTAATAAATCATTAATTAAAACAAGAACTAGTTCAAAGGAAGAAGATACAGCTGAGGAGACATTATCACTTACAGATTTATCTACGTGTATGCAATAATGTCATCATTCCAGAAATCTGTGACTGTTTTTAAATTACTTGAGCATGTGTTCTGTGGTTTGCCCCAGGGTCCTGGTTTTCCAGTCACCCATGCTGGGGACCTTGTTGGAAAATATCATGGCTGCCATCCAGTTCCAGCAGCTCCATTCCATCTCCACAGAGGTGGGCCAGGACAAGCCCAAGCCCTATACAAAATGGTGCTGGGAGGAGGCACCCAGGGTCTGAGCCTACATTCCAAAGGCCAGAAATGCTCCTAATGTATCCACTTCTTTGTCCCAGTAAAAGCACCCTAAATAAAAGATGGAGATTCTCAGCGATGTGACTTAAGGTACAAGCCAAATACAGATCACCTAGTCTCAAGTCTTAAAACTGCTGTGCTGTCTTTCCCCTTAAGGAGGGAAAAGGAAAGGTATGTACCTTAAGCAGAGGAAAGAAAAATTAAGAAAAAGCTGCTGCTACTTGGAATATAAAACTGCAAAATGCCAAATGCCCTGTTTTCAGAAGCAAGCGAGAACTCAGTGCATTTAGCCTTTTCAGACTCTGGCCTTCTCAGATACACAAAACAAAGGATTATTCAAGAGATTATTATAGATCTCTAACATTTACTAGCAGTTTCCAGTCCTCAAGGTTCCCAGGCACTAATTGCATCACTGGATTTAGTTTACATTTCTTAAATTGGCACAACTAAAATAAGCAAGTTATTTCTTTTGGCATCTTAAAAGATTAAGAACATAGATTTAGTATACCTACAAAATCACTAAAAATATCTTCTTCTAAATATATGTACAACATAATTTTTCCTTCTATTTTCATTTTTCTTCATGATAGGTACATCAAACATTACTGCTATTATATCTTGTTAGTATTTCAGGAACCTACCTACCTATGATAAAGGTGAAAACATGAAAAGATATATTTCTGTATAGATATATCAGAATGTTCAGATGAAAATAAATAACCTTTCATATTGTTTTGTGTATTTCTCCCCTATTTTAATTATTCATTAAATTTATCTAGCACTTTTAATAACAGGTGTCACCAATAATGGTAGCAGACATCTTACAATAGTGTGGCTTAATTGACTACTAAGTCCAAGTTGGCACAGATAACAGATGAGATAGATACTTACACTGATTAGTTGTGAACCAGAAAGATGACTCAAGTATTTCTATGTTGATATCTATACAGTATTCCTTTACTTTATGTCATTTAAAACCTATATATATTATACCAAAAAGTTCCAGTAAATAACATTAACAAAAAATATGCATTATTTTTCTGCCAAAAAGTTCAAGGGGAGAGAGATTTAACGTTACATCTTGCTAGTCATAATTTCAGATAATACTGTATTTACCAATGTTTAAACTTTTGGATGGACAAAGTTTTCATAAATAGTCAAAGTAGTTACTGTACTAGCAGTTTCAAAACACTCCAAAAGCCCCCAAATACTTTACCGAAAATAGCAAGCTTTGCTTGCTTGGCAGAGTCGGCGGAGTTATGCATATTTTTTAGATATATCAAAAGTTGCAAAAAACACATGCCTTCTCTTTACAGGACATCACGATTGCTCCATTTGTGGTAAATTTGCCCTGGGACACAGCATTTTTACAAATAAAATTGCATTACAATGGGCCACATTGTGCCATCTGTTTTAAGAAGAACTCTCCAGTGATTTTCTATGGAGAATAGTCTTAAAAAAATAAATGGAACAAGATGTCCCAAAGTACTATTTTTACCTAGCTTAAATACTTTCGATGAAAAAGATTCTGAAAAAATTCAGAAAACTGTAGCATTACCACTAAGTTATCCCCTTACTCTTCATCTACTTCCAAACAGGTGAGAAAGTACACAAAGTGACGGTCATGTGTGGGACAACTCCACGGCTGCAGAGGCAGATAAGGATCCCCACGCCGCAGGGGCTGCATAGGGAGTCCCAGCATTCCCAGAGGGCAAGTCCTCCTCGCTCCCTTCCCTTCCACTCACACTCCCATGAGTAACACCCTGTGCGACAGGTACCTGCAAACGCTGAGGCAGTAGCAGAATAGCCAACAGCATCAGCCATACCAGGAAAACCACGGAGACATGGACCTAGAGAGGCCAGATGGCCATAAGCAAAAAAAAATCTGACAGTCTAACATTAACCCCACGTGTGACCACTGTCATTTCACTCCTTCAACAGGACACACTGCAAACAGTGTGGGTGCCACGGCCACAGCAAGGACCACAGTGGGGTAGGGAGAAGGACCTTTCTTTTAGTCTGTGTCAACACTGTGAACAAATTTCATCATGCCAAATACCTTAGATGTATTTCACCTGCTCTACCGAACATCAAGAAAGGAAGAAAATATTGCTGTGTCTTTCTATTGTCTACTCTCTTTTGAATGCAACTATAAATTTTAATGCCGCAAAAACACCATGACTTTCCTTGTTTACTTAGTTTAGAAAATAAGATCTCTGTAACACACCAAAGTAATCATAAAGTTCTGATATAAATCCAAAACAAATATTTTATATTGAGGCATACTATCCTTATTTACACTGCACCAGAGCTGTTATTTTACGATAGATACACAGAGGAACATCCACAGAAATCCCCTGGTGAAGTCATCTGAAACTCCTTTCAAAAGAACAATAACCTTCTGCATCAGTACAGCTTCATATTATCTCACGTCTGACTTACAATTAGGACAAAAGCTTCCATTAACTTCATTAAACAGCTAACATCTAAAAATTCCAATGTTTTCATAGCATAACCAATCCTCTTAGATTATTAGTATTCTTTGGTCAAAAGGTCTAGTTCAAAGTTACCGTATCCTTTTACACAATCGTCCAGACAGACAGCAGTAACATAACCAGATGACAATAAGAGCATTATCACAGAACTTCAATATTTATTTCACCAGTTCCATAAACTGCTTCAATTTTACAGATATAGATAATAATTCTAAAACATGTGAGAAGCACATTGAATCTAATCCCCCATCCTCCACACACCACACAGATATCACTGGTTTTGCAATACACACTTGACATGGGTGTTCTGGGTTTGGAGTTGGTTTGTTTCGGGTTTGTTCAAATATCAATGAGATATTTGAATGAGCATTTTTTTTTTCATATTTAGAACTGCTTTAGTCATGTAGATGATGGCCCTATCAAAATAGGTCTAAACTGGAATACCAGTAATAAAAAAGTAACATGTAAAACACCATAAAAAATCTTCTAACAACTTGACGTGAAATGACAGCAATTGCAACATCAACATGAAGCTACATCTTTCATTCCCTTGTCAAAGAACCTTTCCCCCATCACACCTCTGGGACATCATAGACTCCAAGTTATCCCTGATCTCAGCATGCTTCTTTCTTCTGAGCACCATTTCACATGGCTGCAACTGGATGTTGCTCAAACACTCACCACAGCATTTTGTTTGTTCCTCTTGAGCTCTGGAATTCACCAAGGGCTTAGTTTATGTCCCCAAACAAAAAAAAAAAATTCTTTGCTCTAGCCATTCCAAAGCCACAGCACATTGCCTCACTCACAGACTGAGAGCTGTCCTGGCTCCTCTCATCCTTGAGGAGGAATGTGCTCATCTTCATTCTTTCACCTCCCGTTCTCACATTCCTGTGTCTCCCTCCACAGCACAAGAGAACCTGGCAGCAGCTGCAGTTTTCCTGTCTGTGCAGGATGTGGTCTCAATGCTTCCACTCAGATCAACAGGTTTTCCCAAAAATCACAACAGCATTTCCAGAGTGTCTCTCAAACCCACGCAACGATTTCCCACTGTGCTTTTACCTATCAGGAAAATTATTCTAAACATCTCTCTTACACACATACACAAAAGAAAAATAAAATAAAATAAAAATAAAATAAAATAAAAAAAAGCCAGTGACAGATTTTATTTGATTGTGTGTGGTTGTTCCTACCAACTTTTCCTGCCGCTTTGCTTTGGCAGTCAATCTGTTCTCTGCTCTCACAAACTATCTTTAACAGCAGCGCTTTGGCTCTCGAAGCAATCCAAGAGTCCAATTTCCACAAAGTAACACAGGCCATTCCTTCATTTAAAAAGCAAAGACTCACTCAACTCTGAGCATCTTTGCCTAGGACCTGCTCACTTTTACACAATAATAAATTTTAGCCCCAGCACTTGGTAAATAGGAGAGCAGATTGACTTTTCGCATATTACTGTAATCATCCCAAGTAGAAAAGTAAAGTATTTTGGAATGAAAATACACCCAAAGCACTCTGAAATAAAATGCAGATCAAGCATGACTGTGCATATGACAATCCTATCAGCACCTGCTCATATAGGATGCTAGCAAATCACTGTATCTGTATGAATCAAATCAGATGTTTGCAGAAATTGAAAGAAAAGGTGCACAGTTAAGCCAAGCACAATAAGGCATCCTGAATTTTTACTGGAATTTCAGAAGAGGCGAAAAAATGCCCTCACCATCTCTTCAAGGCAATGAGTATTTGAAAATAAAAACACAGATTTTATAATATTTTATCTTTTTTTCCCTTCATTTCCTACACGCTCATCCTCCCCAGCCTTCAGAGGGGTGGAGGTTCCAAACAAACCAACCCCTCCAAAAACAAACAACAAAAAAAACCCAAACCAAAATAGCTAACTTCCCGAGTAGAAATCCAGTTTCTCTCTGTTGCAGTCACCGCTGGCAGGGCCCTATCAGCCTTTGACAGCAGTCCAAGCAACTCTCATCTTCACAGTTCCTAATCCCCAGAGTGCGTTATCAACATCCAGTGGAAAAGAAAAAGCAGGAACAGCTCAAGGACATGGAAAGGGAGGAGGCAGTAGCAGAGATTTTAAAAACCAGGGCTGCAGCAGCAGCCAAAGGATGTAAGACAGGGGTATAAGAAAGACATGGTTGGAATTTTCCTCAGCTGCCCTTTTGGTGGTTTGTTTTAGAAAATGTAACAAGCATTTTTTCCAAAATGCTATAAAAAAGGCTGGGCAACAAGAGGAGTAACTGTGAGCTGAGCTCACCCTCTGTCACACATTTCACTGACTCTACGATAATGAGGAAGAGGCTTACACACATAGATTAACATTTTTATTTTACAACACTTAGTTCTATCTGTCACTGAATATGTACTTCCATGTAGCATAAGAAATATAACTGTTACTAAAAAATTCCCTAGATTATATTGGTATGTTTCCTTATTTCTAAGATTCTTACCACCATGGCACCAATGCAACAGAGAAGAACTATTGTATAATGCATAGGTGATTAACAACATACCACAGAGTACTGGAACACTAGTGATGTAGAACAAAGGGCCATATCTGGAGACTGATGACTGAAATACTAGGCGTGTATTTCACATATTCCTAGAAAGCAGAGTTGGAAGTACTATTCCGATATAGCAAGACCCAACCAGACAAATAGAAAAATAATTTTTAAAAAGTCAAGTGTATTTTTCTTGTATTAAAAATAAAAATAATTGTACATTATATTCACATCTGCACATAGATCTTCCTCTATGTGCAAGTCCATTATGAGGAAAATCACCTAAAGATCTAAAGGTTATAAACCTAATTAACCTATCACCCACCTTCTGGTTTCAGTTCTCCAAAATTAATTAGGTTATGACTGTAGCAGGGCATTTCAAATACAGCTCACTACCAATTCCCATGTTACTGATTGCAAATTGCTTAACAGAAGCCTCTCTCAGTGACTATGTACCATGATCTGCACACGAGCGAAATTCCTGCATACGCCAGTGGCAGCCCCACATGCAGAAGGAAGGTCACTGACAATTCCCGAAGCGTGAACTCGTCATGGTCTAAATCCTAATGTTACTCCCTCGGAGTAGCAGTAGGTTAGAAGCTGCCTGCAGATGCTTTCTGTGCATCTGCCATGAGGGCCATAACACACACAGAAAATAAACTTGACAAATTTTGCCAATATACCCACAACACGGGAGGTCATATCCCAGCAGACAGTATTATCATGTACTGATTTTTATGATGCATTCTACATTATTTTTTCTTCAAAACTTCAAAGTATAGGAGACATTGCTCAGTCTACATCAATATTTTCAGAATAAGTGAAGTTTAAAAGGAGTAGTAACTGATGTCCAACAGCATCACCCTTCCTCATTTGCTATTCCCTTGCTTTATCATATTCACCTTCGCAAGTTCAGATCCACAGAATAACACACTGTCATTTGATAGTGTTCAGTATTCATTACTTTTACTAGCCCAGAACATTTCAGTGGTTATTGTTAAATATGTATCTTACTGAAATTTCTTGGATTTCTTTGTAATGTAAATTCTTTTACTGTACACCTAACAGGGTGGCATCAGTCTATCTCATTAGTTCAGACTACATATGAAATATGAGACAATATTTCTCTTAGGTTCTGTCCTGGTTTTGTTCAGTGAGGGGGGGCCTAAGGTGGTGGCTTCTGTAGGAAATTGCTAGAAGTCACTCCCCTTTGTTCAGTGGACTCGGCCAGGCCTAGGGCGGACCCACTGCTGGCCAAGGCCAAGCCAATTGGTAGCAGAATGTTCTGTGATAACACCTCTGCGACAATGCATTTAAGAAGGGGAAAACAGGAAAAAAAAAGGAGCAGAGAAGATGTGAAGCAGCTGAGCGGGGGCAGAGAGGGGGAGATGCAAGCCTTGTGGGCCTTGCAGGCCTCCCACGGGGCAGCTGACTGGGCCCGATGCGGCCCCGCCCAGCTGCAAGAAATGGAGAGGAGATGAGAAGTGAATGAGATGTAAAAGATATCCAGAGAGAGGTCTGCCAGCTGGTTGTGAAGAATTTTTCTTGTGAGAGGAATGGCTGCAGACACCACGGTCAGTGAAGAAGGAGGGGGAGGAGTAATGCAGCTCCTGGCCAAGATTCCCCTGCAGCCTGTGGTGATGACCATGGTGGAGCGGGTTGTCCCCCTGCAGCCCATGGAGGTCCACGGAGGAGCAGAGATCCACCTGCAACCTGTGAAGGACCCCACGCTGGAGCAGGTGGAGGCCTGAAGGAGGCTGTGGCCTGCAGAGGGCCCGCTGGGGCAGCTCTTCTGGAGAGACTGTACTCCGTGGAAGAGATGACCCATGCCAGAGCAGTTTCACAAAGGACTGTGGCCCATGGGTGGGACCCCACAATTGAGCAGGGGAGGAATGTGAGAAGTTCTTCCCACGACGATGATGCAGAGGCATAAAACAACGTGTGATGAAATGACCGCGATCCCCATTCCCTCTTCCCCTCTGTGCCGCTCGGGGAGGGGAAGGTGGTAGAGATAATGTTAAGCCCAGGAAGAGGGAGGGGTGGGGAGGAGGTTATCTTGTTCCCTGTCTCATTCTCCTGCTAGTTTTAGAAATAAATGAATAGTTTCCCCCAAGTCGAGTCTGTTTTGCCCGTGACAGTAATTTTAAGGATTTCTCCCTTTCCTTATCTCAAACCTTGAGCTGTTTTTCATATATTATCTCCCCCTATTCTCTCGGAGGGTGGGGGAGTGAGAGGGAGACTGCGTAGTCTGGTCCCGATTGGGGCTGAACTACAAGTTCATATAACATGTCATAGAACTGAAATTCCTACTAGAAGGATTAAAGAAATGATGTAATGCTTTGTAATTTATAAGCACTATTATTTACAAGTGTTATTTATAATGACAAGTAGATCATACAGAATAATTCATGGAAAACGTATTTTTTTCAATTAAATGTGATCACCAACTTCACAGAAGTACAGTTCTTGGAAACAGACTCCCAATGAGAATAGTCACATTTACAAACGAAGACAAAATATTGTTCCCACCTCCTTAAATATTTAAATATAAAATAGCAGACCTTAAAAAATTGTGACAGTAACTGCTTTGCTTAAGTATCTTCACAGATGAGAACAGAAAGCATAAAAACATAACCAATGTATTTCATTTTATTCTAAACTAAAATTATCTCAGTATTTCGCCTTTTCTTCTTGTAGTATTATTGTTTTACTGTTTTAGTCTTGAATTACAAATCTTAAGTTATATTTTAGACTGCATGGAGATATTCTGTGGCTTGTGGTAAGGGTCTGCAAAACTGATGCTCAGTGAACCCCATTTGAATGAATCATCTATGACATATTTCCTGAGGCTGTAAATGACTAGACACAATGGTCCATATGATCCATTCCAGCTCTGTGTTCCCATTGCTATATTAGTCAATTAAAAGTGGATAAATATGGTGATGTTTATTTTTTTAGAATATTAATATTGTAATATACGATCAATTATTTAGAAATAATACATACACACAGAAAGCACCAGTTACTTACAAACACTGCTTCTGTTAGACATATGATCTAGATAAAAACAACACTCCCATCAGGTTTTGGACTTCATCCAGAACTAATGTGATCCAAGTCAGGGTTAGTCACTTTGTTGGGAACTGTTTCTCTAACTACCATCTGAAAAGTTAATTCCCATAGGTAACTAAACTGTAATAGACACTTTCTGACAGCTATAAATTTAATCATATTCACAACATACAATGAATATTGTTATATTCAGCATGTAAATATAAAATTACGTAGAATGTATGCATACTTATATATACACATCTATGTTCTAAATTGACAAAGTCAATTATATTATAGAATCATAGAATCATTAAGGTTGGAAAAGAGCTCCAAGATCCTCAAGTCCAACCATCAACCGAACACCAGCATACATACCAACCCATGTCCTGAAGTGCCACGTCTACATGTTCTTTGAACAACTCCAGGGATGGTGACTACACCACTTCACCGGCTTGGTTGCCCTTCTCTGGATGCACTCCAGCAACTCACCATCCTTCTTGTACTGAGGGGCCCAAAACTGCACACAGTACTCGAGGTGCAGCCTTACCAGTGCTGAGTACAGGGGAACACACTTCCTTACTCCTGCTGGCCACACCGTTCCTGATGCAAACCAGGATGCTGCTGGCCACCTTGGCTGAACATGCTGGCTCATGTTCAGCAGCTGTCTACCAGCACGCCCAGGTCCTTTTCCACCAGGCAGCTTTCCAGCTGCTCTTCCCCAAGCCCACAGCATTGCATGGGGTTGTTGCAACCGAAGTGCAGGACCTAGCACTTGGCCTTGTTATGCACCAGAATATTTCGTATTAGGTTATGGTTAGAAGACTAGCAAACACAGAAAAACAAACAAAAAACCTAAACAATTCAAAAGAATTTTTAAAACATATTTTTATTTCTGATAATTCTTTAAAT
>WHYT01013164.1:83124-104733 GCA_009806455.1 Tetrax tetrax
TATTATATTTATATTATATTTATTTTATGTTGTCACTTTCTCATTCTCCTGACAAGTTTTAAAAAGAAATGGTGATGCTTTTGAAGATGATATGAATACCTGTTGGATATGCCCTGAAAGGTCTATCAGATAAAGCTGTTTAAAGGACTATGGTTTAAATCTGCTTTTGTCTCTAGTTCAACAGTTACATGAACTGCCATGATGTCTCAACTACGAAGACTAGCACCATTTTGGATACGCGAATATGTGCAACCTTAGGTTTCTAAGAAGTTTTAAAGAACAAGAGACATATTGAATTGAGCATTAAGCAAGATGCAAGAACCACGTACTTGGAATTAGATTCTAAATGTTTGCATGATCATCTCATCAATCATTTATACTATTTTTAAAGCAGGCCTTTTGTACCCTTGTATATGTCTTTTCGAAACTGAAATTACATAGAGCACCGAGTTTCTCCGATATGAATACTTATACAGTGGCCAGCACGATGGAATATCATATCTGGTTTGGTCTGTAATATAAACTGAGTCCATGGGACTGTGTGTATTCATACAGCTTATAAAAACTCCAACCTTATAGCTATGTGGCAAAGGAAATGCTTGCTTCTAAAAGCTAAATTAAACCAAAATCAGGTAACTAAACAATAAATACAATACATGCATTATGCATTTGCTACTGCCTGAACACGAATCTTAATTACACTTTTTAGGCTAATTATTGTATACTCAGATTTTGAGTATATCAACTAATTTAATGCTTCCTCCATTTTCTGTAATTACTTTAGCAGTTTTTGTTATATTTTAGTTTTAATATCTGTGCAACTCTGAGTCTGTTTCAGTGTGTAATGATCACTCTGATGAGCCCTTATTTTCAAGGCTAGTCTCTCCATCTTGCATGGAATTACTGCTGCCTGCTAATATGAATAAACATGCACAGCCCATCTCAGAACCAAAAACCCCAGCCCTGATGCTGAAAATTTTGCTCATTTCTATAAGTTATATATTCAAGCTTATTATCTGCAAAATAGTTCCTTGATGTTGTACATTTGCATATGTATGAACAGTCATCCACCTGCATACAGTTATTCTTGCTGCAGTGTTTTGGCACTTGCGAGTAGGAATTTCAGACCTTATCCGCCACTTTTACTCTTTATTGATTGGTTGCTCCTCCTCCTTCTGTAGGAGGCTTCACCTGACATAGATACCAAGGAGAATAGGCCTGGTGGAGAGCAAAAGGAGGTATCACTCTGATCAACAATTCCAAGTAGTGCTGTGGCCAGCAGAGCTGCTATGCTGCATGTGGCTCTGAGGTAAGATATCGATAGGGTCCTCTCCAGCTCCTCACCCGTATCACCTTCAGAAGATGTGGATGCAGCTTGCAATTGCCAAAGTCCAACTTCTTCCTTCTGTTTTTGTTCTTTTATTTTTTTCAATTCCGTCATGGTCATCAAAACACAATTTATTTTAGAGACAAGTGTAAACTGCGATCTTATTCAAACAGTACTGTGTTTTTAAAAACAGCCTTCAGTTTGGTTTTAACAAAGGTGGCAGAATATTTCATGAAAAATTCATTATTCGCAAAGCTGTTTTTAATGTTAGAAAGACTAAGACAAGTAACAGCATCTTATTAACTAATTCCCATTTGATTTAGTGGAAATGCTGAACTTAAAATACTGAAGTACTTAAAAAACTGAAGTATTATTACAAATGCATCCGTGCTCCTTTGTACCATTTTCCTTGATGACACTGCAGCAGTTGTTGATTTACATTTGCATACGTCTCTCTGTTATGGTCCCTCTTCAGAACTCACTTATTTCAGACTTCATGTAATAATAGACTGTGCCTACAAGAGGGGCAACATTGGCTTAATACTCTTGGCCACTCTACGTGATCCTTCCTGTTCCACCTGCTAGAAGCCACTGGCGGAGATGAAAACAGTTGGATGGGTTCCTCCCCAGGGTCTTCATCCTGTAAGAAGTGCAGAATGCAAAAGAGAGGCAGAGAGGGGAGATCAAGTGCAAAGAACAGTTTTGTGGGCCTGCAGTAGGGGCTTGCTCTTGTACTCTGTGATTTCTGTGTGTGATGCAAGGTGGACACAGCAAGGGTGATCTAGAGTCTAAGGAATTTAAATGTTGATGTGAACAGAGGTGCTCCATATAGAGCATCCCTAGTAGGACGCTCCTCAGGAATGGATTAGCAGGGCAACATAGTCCTAGCTATCACTCATATCTGCTTGCTGTTGAGTTATTGCAAGTTATCAGAGTCATAATGTATTGCAGTTTAAACATCCATACACAACACAGAATTCAGCAGTGATGCAAGTAGCAAGTATAGAAATTAGAAAGCAGGAATAAAAAAGAAAGTACTCTAGTTAGGAACAGATAAATAAATGAAGTAGGACACCTGGGAAGACCAGGAAGTAGGCTATGATTGTCTTGATATATTATAATTTTAAAAAAAAACATTCAAGACCACTTCTGGAAGAACAGTACTTTTGTACAGCATTAAGCAGTGCAGCGTGGTACACATCGCCAAGAGGAACTAATGAACTAACTGAAGCTGGAAGTCTTCTCTAAAATAAAATAACAATTAGAAAAAATGTGTTCCTAATTTATAAAACTCTTCAAAAGTCAACATATGATCTAATGCATCATGACCAGGGAGGGTTTTGGTTTAGCTTGTCTTTAGCCAGGTTCAGGTTTCTTTAAAAAAAAAAAAAAAGTATATGTGTTCCTACTCCCTGTTGGATCTATCTTTCAGTAGTGTTTTAATAAAGTGGTCACCTTAAACTAAAATTGATAGACAGCTATGAAGAATAAAAGAGCAGAAATCTCAGAGATGGTAAATTCATATAAATTTTATGGAAGCCAATGTCCAGGCAGGTAAGAGACACTCAGTGTAGAACCTTGACTGGGAGAAAGGTTTCAGCATGAGTGAAGGAGTTATCTATTCTGTTTATTCTGTCAGCTGATCCACGTGCGAACAGTGGGAAGGAGGGAGAATTTGAGGTTTTTTCCATATAAGAGTAAGGATTCCAATGTACACACACCCTGTGCAAAGTCTGTTTGAGACTGGAAGTAGTAGAGGGGTAATGCCTGGCACGAAGCATTTGGAAATGGAGAGGAGAGAATGTGTGAAACCTGATGATGTACAAGTGCTGTATCCCTGTAAGGATTCAGCAAAGTATTGTAGAGTTACAGTGCAGCCTTTCTAAAGACTCACAGATCTTTGCAAGATACCACTAAAGACTTGTGGCAAAGCTGGCCATGCAATGACACATTTCCATTTTAAAGAGAAATGTTGCAGCAAAACAATTTTAATATGCAAAGAAAACCATTAATTGCTCAAAGCTACTTCTTAAATAACTGAGCTACTTTCTCAGCCTGAGGGACCAATCTATTCCCACAATAGCCAAATTTGCAAATTTTATCAGAAGAGAAAGTACGTAAGAGCTGCTTCTCCCCTTCTTAAAAGAAAAGTGCCTCATCTTAAGGAGAAATGCCCAGCTTTGATTTGACTGAAAACCACAGCAAATAAAAAGACTTCAGTTATAGTTTTAAAATCTCTCACTTCACATTATTTTAGCTTTTAATTAGATGTCACAAATGTAATCAATTAGACATTATTAAATTACACCATTCTTGATACATTGGGAGGAAATAATCCATTTTACTGATTACTTATGAAAAAGGCTGGTGGGGTTTTTCTTCCATCATTAGAGGCTACAAATGGGATCCTAGATGTATGAAAATTGAGATATCTTTGTTAGCTAGTGTTATAGAAATGTACTTTAATCTTATTTTTAGGAAAAAAAAAAAAGGAATCCAATTAATTATATGCAAAGAGTAATGAAAGGCGACCTTAAATAAAGAGGTCAGAGGAAAAGATGAGGAATGCAAACAGATGAAATGACCCATAGTAATTTTCTGTATTTTTAATAAACTAAATAATGAAAAAGAAATAGAAAAATATCCTGAAAACACCAGAGAAATTGATAGTTTGTTTAATGAACTGTAAATTAAGGAGAATTTTAAAATATATATATATTAAAAAAAGGAAGATAAGAACACAGAAAAATTCCCCAAGTTAGAATGCTCTGTCAGGCTGCAATTCATTTTCTTAATAATCACATCTCAGCTAGAAAAAAAATATAACAGTGGATTTGGTATATACTTTGTTTTAGATATCTACTAGGCTCATAAGGAAGTTATGCGATCTTAGTAACATTTGACATTAGATACTAGTGCAGAAAAACTACTGAAAAAGTGATGATACACAGTCTTCAGAAAGCAGGCAGTGAGATGTTACTTATCCTGAAATAAATGGTGCTGAGAAGCTGTAAGCTATAGTTATGGGTCAAAATCGTAGATATCGCATCCATGCACAAATTATGCAGCTGAATAAGAAGTGTTTAATATTAATTCTTAAGAAAATTAACTTTCAAAAATACCTTCTTAACTAAAAGGCATTCAGAATAATTGTCAAGGCTATGGAACAGCAGTAGTAAGTGATGCTGCACTTAGAAGCATTCCAGTTTTCCCAGATGAACTGATATAATAGATTGAAGATTTTTAGAAGTTGCATAATTCACAAAAGAAGAATTAAATCATTAGCACTGACTGTAAAATCACTTGCAAGGAAGAAACACTTTGGTTTGCTGATGCCCTAGTCCTGTATTGCTTTTCAATGCCACTATGAGCTGTCAATTGAGATTAAGTTCTTTGAAAGGGTCTTTTCATTGAATTAAGCTTCTTAATAAAAGTAATTACTTTTCTAATTCCACACTGAGCTATTAAAATATAATCCAGTACCAACTGGAGAAAAAGTAGAGTCTCAATCACTTCAATTGATATTTGGACTAGACCCATAACATCAGAACCAAAGCTATGGCCCTGGCAAAATAGCGTATAAGCAAGAATGGGACTGAACATATTACAGAAAAGAAGTAGAACCAAGAATTTAATAATCATAATGCAGAAAGAAAATGATTTCATTGTTCATTATAATTAGGTTCCCCTACATTTTCACAAGGAAGGAAAAGGAAGAGCAGCAGCTTTTCCTCACAATAGTTAGATCAGATAGCTAAGGGCAAGTGTATTTTACTAACCCAGCTAAGACAAAAGCAAATGAAAGTAAGTTTAATAGTCTTACTGAAATGCTGAGATTTTTCTTCATGTAATAGCAAGCCCTATCTGAAATTTACAGTTTCTAAAAGACATAATGTCTGGGCAAAGAGTTCTCTGAATTTATAGCAGATTTTACTATCTCCACATGTAAATTTGGTGCTGTGTCATAACAGGTAAATTTTTTATTTATTTTTTATTTATTTTATTTTTTTTTTTTTTGTGGAACTAGCTGAGTTGCGCTGCATAGCAAATAATAAAGTGGTTTTTATTGAGAAAATGTGTTCTGGGACACTGGACACTGATTAATACCGAAAAACATTGCATAAGCTTGGAATATTTTTTCTGGTCCCAGACATTCCAGGTTGACCAAAGGGGCACTGATACTCAGTTTCTGTGGAACAATCAGGTGCCACATTAAAAATAATTAAAAAAAAATGTGGGTTGCAAAACAAATGGTGTTCTTTCATTAAAAGAGTTTGAAATTTTTATTAAGAATCATAGAGTTTGTGATCTAAAACCTAGATACTGACTTGCAGGGTAACTCCGAGATTCCTATTTCTGTTCCTCTAGTTCTGCTTTTCCACTCATTTGTCTTGTCTAAATGTCAGTTAGGTAGAACTGCTTCTTTCTGTACAGTGCTTAGCTTGTATGAAGTACAATTCACTATTGGCTTATGAAATTCTGATGAGATGACTGAGACGTATCCTGGAAACAGTACTAAAATAACTAAAAATCAACCTTTTGCAAGTGTATACCTCCACATAACCAGAGAGGGTGGTCTCTAAGTTCCTCCTGGCTTTCTTTTCATAAAAGCGGAAACACTGAAAATTGCAAGTATGAAACCACATACTAAATTAACTTTCCATCTAGACCCATTAACTACATTTCCACTGGATCATAGTGAAATTTCCTTCCACAGAATCACTACAGTCAACTAAAACTACTCAAAATACAATAAGAAGATTCTTATCTATGTAGATTTTTTCATTTTTTTTTTCCATAACCAATTGCCTTTAATATTTACATTTTATCCTAATTCTTATAAATAGAAATCATATCTATTTCAGTATAGCTTGTAAGTAATGGTGTTAGGCCAATCATCACATAGAACAGAGGACAGAGGAAAAGTGAAGTGTAGTCCAATAGCGTAAGAGCTCCCTTCTTCCTTGGATAGTATATAGAACGCTCTCTTTAGTTGTCCTGCTTGTGATTAAGTTTTAGCTGTATGGAAGAATACCAAGCACAGTACAGAGGTTTAACTAGAGACATCTAATGCAAGATTTGCAATGGATTGACTGTTCAAGTAATAAAATTTCTTTAGGGAAGTGAACACAAAGTAACATGTATTGTATATTAGACGATTACGCCACAGGACATTTCATAATCAGCTTCACTGCTGCCTCATTATCTCTTGATAGCTATGCCAGAATGATTTGTACCTCGCAAAATGAATCCTAAGCCTTGAAAAACAAGTGAAAGTCTAGTTTTATTATTCATGAATTAACTGTAAAAAATTGTTTGGAACTGTAGGAAATAATGTCCACCTCAATTAAAAAGTAATTACAAACATTGATTTTAAATGTGCACGTTGATATGTCTGTTATGTCAGGTGATTCATACATCGGAACTGCTACACGCAGTATGAACAGAAACATGCAAGCAAGTGTGAGATACAGATATAAAGTTCTCCTACTTCACTACACGTACAGCCTGATCTTAGAGAAACACTTCCTGCACTGCTAGTACTTAACTTCCTTCTGGATATCATCAGTATATCTTTTCTTATTTTGAATTTGTTTCTGAACAGGAAGATTCTTATTGAAGAGTTCTTCTAGTATTTGGATGCGTATCTTGTATGGGTTTCATTGCATTTCTGTATATTTTCACTAGATCTCAACTGTCTACTTTATGTATATACAAAGACACCAAATTAAACTGCTGTAGTTTGTGAAGTTACATTACTTAAAGGCACTAAGATACTTGAAAACTGTTCAAGAACTACCCTCAGTTCAAAATTTCATGAATTATATACTTACTACATATGCATAAAAATCTGAACAGTTGTTGTCTTTTTTAAATACTGTTCATCCAAAAATTGAAATAAAATCCAAAACAATACTATTGCACACCAAGATGAAGTAAAAGCTCATGAACACACAATAAAATTAAACTTATTCAGTCAAATAATTTGTAGCCATATAGAATTAATGCAAGAAGACTCAATTCTTGAAAAAAAACCAACCAAACAAACAAAGAAACCCAACCACACAAAAACCAAACCAGGAACAAAAGAAAAACTAAACTATTAATAAATTTTATAAGAAACCTGCCTCCAGATAGATATACTCTTCTTTAAATATCATTTAAAGAGTGAAAATATATTATCAGCCCGCTGGACGAGAATTTAGTGGAAAAGATCTCAATCTTTCTAATATTGATTTATCTCAAAATCTTGTATAGTTACAGTAAATTCTGGATCTGGCACTTGAGTTGGAAATAAGGTTTGTTCAAAAGCCACATTATCATAGAGAGAGGGTTTAAAAACCCACAACAAGCCTATAATGTAAACCTTAAGGATATTCTAAGTGAGATTTAGCTCACAGTTTAAGGTGTCTGGTTTTCCACTACAGTTAGTGAAAATACAATCAATGCAAAGTATAGAACCTAGAGATGCTCAGCAGACCCAACGTGGGTGTCCACTTAGGAATGACCTAGACATCTGTCTAGACTGTATCAACCAGATCTTTACCGGCTATAAGGGGTGTGTATTTTTTTGCACCTATATATGAGCGTGTAAATTCCAATGCCTCAATCTGCAAGCTGAATTTTGCTGTTTTCTGTCACTAAGCACTTCTTTAAAATTGCGTTTAAAACAGAGGAAAGTAAGGGAGTTCTTTGTTCTTATTTTACAGGACTATTTGACTTGCATTCTTTAATAATATTCAGAGCGTCCTTAATTAAAATGGAGTATGCAGCCTTGACCTTCCTGTAATTAACTTTTTTTTTTTCGTTTTGCAAATCAGTAAATCCTTTTAAATCAATGAGGTTGCTCTATCTCTGTGGTATCACTAATACTGAAAAACTTCTAGTTTAAAAACCTGTACCAGGACAACGGTACTTTTGTCAGTCAAGATTTTATGAATATATATTTCTGCAGATATCATGGCTATACCTGCAATTCTCTGACCTGAGAGGTCTTGGTAGAGCCCTAAGGCTTAGATGTCTCACAGACTTGGTATTTCATATTCACGTTCTTCTCACAGGCAGGCAGTTTGAGCTGACTTGAGAATGCCTGTTGAGGCCAGTCACCTTTGGGACATGCAACAGGGCCCTCATAGGATCATGTCTGGTTGCCTCTGCACTTGGATGAACGTCAAGAGAAGCAGGCATAGACAAAGTACCACGGTCTGGTGGGATGAGTTTGAATTTTCTGTGCCATGGTCTGAACCAAGAGACTCTTATAAGGCCATGGGAAATACCCACTCTGATGTCTCAGAGATGCTGCAAGAATTTTCCAGAAGATAAATATTTTGAGTAGGCAGAAAATTTACCCTTGTAGCCTTATCAGGAGATTGCTCCCACACAGCAGCATAGAGAAAACAGCATGCATCCTCCTGGAGCTGCATCAGTTAGGGAATGAGTTGTTCGTTTGTTTGCTTGTTTATTTGAAAGATTTTTTTTTTTAAGTAATTAAATTTAATACAGATTACACAAAAAAAATGGAAAGAAAAATAAAATATATTACCATAAAAATGCAAACAAGGTTAAAAATAACCTGTATGATGCGGAGAATTATCAATTCTCTTGTTTTATCAAGTACTGGATTTACCAGCATGTTCTGATTTAACGTGGGCATTTGAACGAGAGCACTCGGCAGCAAGAATACTACCATGGGCTATTGTTTATTCCAGACATGCTTACCACCAGTGGTTATGCATCTCTTCCATTCATTTATAACTGTGGAACATCAGGAGGAGAACAGAAAGTTTAATTACCTGACACATTTGAGCTGGGCAGTGTATGATTTCAAAAACCGTCCTTGTTTCTATTTTCAGTTTCCTTTAATCTGCAAGTTAAAATATTTGAAATGCATTTACATATGAAATATAAGACTAAATAACAGTTACAACAACTGTACCCTTGTTAAAAAAAACCAAACAGTTACTTTTGCCAGTAAACTAGTTCCATTGAAATCAAGGTGTTTTCGTCACTGAAACTCTGTTCTCATCAAGCCATTCTGCTTTTTATTAAGTCAGCATTCTTCGGGGCTATTCTAAGCCAGAAAAAAAAAATATAATGAGCCTTGCATTGCCATAACCAAGATTGGTGGAATCAGTGCTCTAGGCTGGCTATAAAGCAGATGGAAGTGTGTAAACTACAGGAAACTGAACCACTGTGAAGTTAGAGCAAACTAAACCAGTTGGTACGTGGTGGAAGAGTGTGAAAACAGTATGCAGCAAAGTCAGAGATGATGGTTTATCTAATCCTGATTTTCCTTATCCCACATATCCCTTGATATTCTTGCTAAACTCAATCTTTGCAAATAAGGCATATTTGCAAATAAATTTACTAGAAGCATTTTTTGTATAGGCTTAGTGTTAAGTCTAATCATTATAGAATAGCAATTTGAGCGCATATTGTACACCCACAGAACAGCACACAATTTATGTTATTCTACCACTTTTGCAGTTTACACAGCTGAAAACGGCTTTGTCTGCATCTTGGATAACGTGTACTACCTCAGATCAGCAGTTTTCCATTCAAGCTTTAATCAAAACAATACACTAGGCATTCACATGGGGCATTAGATAAGCCTTTTGCTAGAAGCTGACTCAGAATCTCCCCATTCACTCAGATGTTTCTGGAAAATTCATTTTAACTAAATGCACACATTTTTGCTACTCAGTAAGAAAGTGTATTCTGTGAAGGTGACCTGCTGCAAGAGTGCAAACCTTTGTTTAAATTGCTAACTGAGGCAGAAAAGGCACAGAAAGATCAGAGGGAAGTTATATTTCTGTAATAATAAGTCTATTTCACCAAAGTTATCAAAACATTATTTCTTAATGAATCACATACAATTTATTCCTTTTCACTTTATACTTCTCTGGTTGTCAACAGGTTTTCAAATGTACTCAGCTGAACTAAAGACTAAGAACAAAAATTAAAGGGTTTTGTTAACGAAGAAACTAATAATGATTTACTTTTATAAAAATGATCTGTAACTCTTGATCACTTTACTTGTTACTAGTAATTATTTAACAGATTCTTTACTCTATCAAAATGTTTAAGGATATCAGTGGCACAGGAAATTATAGAACTTCCATACACGACATGAAAAATATACACTGTTGGTATTAGAATTGACATTGTAATAGTCCATCTAGAGCAGCATTAGGATTCCATTACTGATCCGTGCATAAGAAGTATAGCGTGACAATGAAAAGGAAAAGGCCAAGAGAAAAAAAATCTTACCTTTTGACTAAAAATAGTCATGTTCTTTGAAACTGAGAAAATCCAGGCTTGTACATGTAAAAACCTTTTATTAGCAAACTATTTTAGGTTTTTCATAGCAAAAAGAGCAAATTACACCCAGCATGCCAGGCTAAAACTGTGGCCCTACAGACAAACTTTTGACAATGGCTATTGAAATGGCCAACGATAATTAGTATTTTCTGCGGGAAAAAAAAAAAAAGATCAAACTGTACTTAATAAAAAGAGTGAAAACTGATGTTTTATGTAGCATGGAATGACATTTTTTTCTTTGTCTTCTTCTCCCAGTACTTTGAATAAATTGGAATATTTGCTTAAAGGGCAGAAAAGAATGCAATCAGCCATTAGAGGTTCCTGATATGAGTTATAGTGATCTTAGATAATTAGTGCTAATTTTTTTTGTTGTTGTTTGCAGGGGTTTTTTTTTTAATATTTTTTGAAGAACAGGAATAGTTTTACTATAGTGAAATAATATCACTTTATACCCTTACAATTGTGTTTATCCTCATCTGTAAATTTAGAGGATCAATTAGCTGAAAGATAACAGCATCTCAAACATGCACATGAAATGTTTTCTTCCAGGATACTTAAAATAGTAAAGTTACATTAACGTATTTTGGAACAACAAAAAGAAAATCAAGCCTTGGATTGCAGAAAGGATAGTCTGAACCTCATGACAATAATTGTATTGGGACACCATGTTGGAGAATATCTAAGGCATGCAAAGCCCTACTTCAGCAGGTAGATTACAGAAGAAAGTCGTACTCAAACCAGCTTTGCTACGAATTTACAGGTTCAACCTCTCCACTACTTAGGCACATGTTCAGCACAGATACTTACAGACGCATCCACTGTGACTTAGCATTCTATTAAAATTCCATACAGTGAAGTAGGTGGCAGGATAAATTTCTTGAGCAGAAGTATGCGTGATGAGAAAGGGATTTATTTTTAAGTTAAGCTTTGCATAATGGTTTAAAACACTGCTACTTTGTTCTTTCATAATATATTTTGTTATATCTATTTTCACATAGGTATAGAGGAGCTATTTTTTAATGAAATGAATATACTTAATAAGTTGATGACAAATTTGAAATTAAAAAAATAACAAATTTTCAGCACTTTTGCTAAACAGACTTGGACACACACAATAAAAAAGTTCGGATTTTACTTTTGTTCCTTAATCAAAACAAGCTCCTGTGGAAATTCAACTTGTAGGATCAGATCTTTAGAGAATAAATGAGCCTCAGAGTAATAAAGAGCAGTGTCTGTTCAAGGTTTGCATTCCATCCTTTCATTTATTCCTTATCTTCCCCCTCTCACCTTGCCTGTTGATATCCTTCACCTAGGAATCAACTCCCCTGCATTTCAGCTGGAAGAACTGTGCTGGCAAACTTGAGCGGCATCTGCACAGAGTCTGTTTGAATGTCTGTGCATACGTAACACAATAAACCCACAACTGAAAAACCTGCACGTACATAATTGACAACCACCACATTTCTGGATTAAGTGTCAATAATGTATTCAAAATCCAATTACTAATATTTCACATGCATAAAGCAGCAGGGGCTATGTTTAGCTCTTTAATCTTTTCAATCTTGATTCATGGTTGCTGTAGAAATCTCTCCTTAGCATAACCCACTTAAGCTCAGCATAACCCATTTAAGGACAGACCTTCTAGATGTTAAAAGCCTTCTGGGACTGTAGTTTGCAACTTCAAAAGGAAAATGAAACTGGCAGTATAAAATAAGAAGTGAACAGTTAGAAGATACGCTCATCTGTAAATAGGCTTTTTGATAGTGCTATCTGATTTCTGTTTGGAGGAGAAACATCCCAAAGCTGGCAACAATAACAATTCTCCATACATAAATATTATCTTCAGAAGCTATGTTTTATTTTTTATGGCCCAGAAATAATGAGTGCGACAGCTGCCTTACAACAAAGAAAAATTCATCATATGTCTAATAAAAATAACATATTTATTAATGTTGTGTTGCAATAGATGTAATATCACTGTTAATGTCAAATGATACGCAGTGTTGAAATAATGATGAAAGACTGAAAGAAAATTTTCACCCCAAAATCCAAGGGTTTCCAGTTTCTCACTGTTAGAAAGGCAAAGCCACATGCACTAAGGCTGCATGCTCAAAGTTTATAAAAACAGAGTTCATGGCAGTGAACAGAGCGAACAGTTACAAATTTATCAGAAGATAATCCCCGTATGGCTCACTTTTGGGGTGTGAACATCTGACTCAAGGGCTGTGGAGGAGATTTGGTGTATTCCCAAGTGAAGAGATAGAAGTGTTTTTTGCACTAGTCAAGTCAACTTCACTTATGAATAGCTGGGATGCACAAATTACAACACATAAATTTAGACATGTGCTGAGAACTTTAATTTTACTTCTATATAAACATGGAGTCTGTGTACTTGCATATTTTGCATAAATATAATAAAATACTATCCTGGAAACAACCTACACAAATGACAATCAGAAACTAGTTTTGATAGACTTGTTAAGCAATGTCTTACTGTAATAAAATTTTAGATGCAAGTCTTGCCACTAAAGATTTGCTTTCTCTTGCTTTCTCATCTGATGTTACCGTAAGCAAGAAAGCTTTTAAATGTAAACAGGAAACATATAGCCAAAGAAAAGTTCAAACAACCCCTTAAGATCAACCTTTAAATGCTAGAGAAAGATAAAGAAAGAAAAATAATGAAAACCAAATCCTGTAGGCTTCTTGGAGAATTTTGCTACCATAGGATAAAGGTAAGGCTGACGTATTTGCATCTCTCTTATGGTAGCCTACATGATATTGTTCTGCACAGCACTTTTTTGGACTCATTTTGAGACTTAAGAATAATTTCAAAACTTGAATCAATGGAAATTAATGGCAAACTACTATGTTTAGTGAAGGCAGCTTCATCTATATGTTACTTCTATTATATATTACTTATTGAAAAATAATTAGATTGTGTGTATGTATTACTACTCAGAGGGTATGTTGTGCTTAACAGAATTTTGGCAGGTCATTCCCATAGCTTTTCACGTCATTCCCATAGCTAAAATTGAACTTGAGAGCAGTGGAACAGACTTTGGCACCACTGTAAGGTATTTGTAAATGGGGAGTCTGCCAAAGGAATTGGAGGTTTTTTTTCATAGGTGATTCATTATTTAGCTGAAAACAGCTTGGGTAGCAAACATATTTTCCAAAATTTAATCTGAGAATATAAAAGATTATTTTTCCATGCATCATTAGAATTATTTGTTCTGAAAAGCACTTCTGTGATTGATTATAGCTAGTTAAATCAGATGTTAAGAGTCTGCTCATTTTAGCAATTCCTGTACTTCTTCAGACTTCCTAAAAGACCTAGGATGATAGCTTTTGTATTATATCAAACATTATAAAAACTAAATTTTTCATTTCTGACAAATATAAGGCACTTCTAATCTTTTTAATAAATGTTTAAGATGCATTTACAAATATTTTTATAAATCTAAAAGCTAAGATGAAAGCAGAGGAGTTTATCTTTAGTCATGTACTTCATAATTATCTTGTGCCTTCTAGATGAGATTTCTTTGATTTGAATCAAAAGTACAGTACAGCAAAAGAAAGAAAATAGCAGCTGACCATCTGTGAAGAAATCATTGCCTCCAGCAACACCAAAAATTTGCTCCTACTGAGGCTAAAGCTAAGATAAAAGTTTCAAACTCAAAAGTAATTTAAGACTTCTGATCATGCAAGTTCAAAAACCTCTCTTTTTGTTCAACCAAAAGTTGTTTTAGCCTATAAAATTCAGGTTTCATTCATCCTAATATTCAAAATGAAAAGATACCTTTTGTTGGCTAAGATAATATCATATACCACTTTAGGTCCTTTCCTCTTCTGGTTAAACTTGATTTGGTAAGCGACTGTAAAATCAAAACATGTCTTAGCCTACCAAGAATTAATTATATCGTATACGCATTCAGCTTGCATTTTTCCTTCCACCAGAAATTGCTGTATCATATGCTAATGAAACATACTTTTCCCTTGAAATTTTCTTGGACTGTTTTGCTCCTAATCCTGAAGTGCTGTATCTAATGTTTAAGAAAATTTAGTTCCTGTGTATGTTCATGAGCTCTAAACTCAGCCTGAGATTTCAAGTATTTTTAAATATTTCAAGTATTTTTTTCCCCACTCCTTGCTATATTTTCTAGAGTCTGTAAAGTTTTCTAATTCATTTCAAGTTGTTTTAATCAAGATCTGTCGTTTAATGGCTGAAGATAAGAGCTCTTAAATTAAACTGTATTTGCTCTTCTCTGAATGATGAAAACAAAATATAATTTGCAAATGCGTTTGTTAATACGTACTTCAGCACTCAAAATTATTTCATTTTGTTCCCACTAAACTTCATGCAGTTTTTGCCATCTCTTTGAACACGAACAGATTTAGGTCATTTTTTACTGTAAATCTCCCCCTGTGTTTTACAGGGTGCTGTGGAGCCATACTCCATGGCCCTACTCAGGCTGTGGCAGGAATGTCTCAAATACTCCATAGTTAGGTAAAACTAAACATAAACAAATAATGCATTTTAGCAACTTGAAGCCTTCTATTTTTAACTCGACCACTGGCCTAATCATTACTTTTTATTTTAATAAAAGAGGATAGAAGACTTAGCAGTTTCTTAAAAATATGAAAGAGCAATATGAACCATCTCAAAAAAAAAAAACCAACCTAAAATCAGGAAGTGGGTAAATAACAGTTGTTCAAAAATTCAACAAGGAATTTTACAAAGAGTGGAAACTAATTCATACAGCTAAAAGTGAGACGACAGGAATACTCCAAGTATGTGGGAACACTATTTTAAGCAAAAAAGCAGGGAGGGGTTGCCAGCACAAGTCCATAGAGCTACTATTGACCATTTTCATAAAAGGCTCAAC
Source organism: Tetrax tetrax (assembly GCA_009806455.1). NCBI lineage: Eukaryota > Metazoa > Chordata > Aves > Otidiformes > Otididae > Tetrax > Tetrax tetrax. Next base: position 98,659 of record WHYT01013164.1, read on the forward strand.
AGTAAGATGACAAAGTTGTTGGTGATAATAAATTAGTCATGACTGTAAAGTGAAAAACTGATTACAAGGACTTGCAAAAGTACTTCTAAAAACTGAATGAACTAGCAAAAAAAGAGAAAATTTACACACTTAAGCATAAAGATGCATACATGAATAAGAACTTCTTTGAACAAAGTATACAAATATAAGAAGAAAGTGTCAAAAAGTTAATTAGGAAAAAAAGGGAAGCTACCAACTTATTAGTGGAGATTTTTGTTTCCATTTTTATTCAAAATGAATGGCAAAACTGTGTAATTACCAAGCTACAAGGCTACTGAAACTAATACAGGAATGAACTGAAATAATCTCAGCATTTATCCTTCCTCTGACAATATGGAGGACAATAAGATCAAAAGAGGTAAACAGCTGTGCTTAACTTTAAAACAAACAGAATAGGAGGATCAAGAGTATAATAAATTAGTCAGTGTAAGTTCAATTCTCACAAAAATGCTGGAATATCTGTCTTTAGGTAAAGACTACAGACAAACTAGAGCAAACACCCACTTGTCAAGAGAAAACATGAATCCCATCTACTTTCTCCCTGTGAGGCCTCACTGCTAAGTGGAAGTGGTAGATACAACACGTGTTCATTGTTTCAAAGCATTTGTCAGTTTTATGTGCCATTCTCATAAATAAACTAGGAATTAAGTAATCCAGATGATGCTATTGTAGCTGTGTGCACAACAAATGTGAAGCTAGACTTAGAGTAGTTGCCAACCATCAAGCTGAGTGGCATTTCATAGGACCTGTCCTGGATCCAGGATTATTCAATATTTTCATTAATGACCTGGATGATGGAATAGAGAGCACACTTACTAAATTTGCAGATGATACCAAGCTAAAAGAGTCTGCAAGCACTTTAATGAATATGATTTGAATTGAAAGTAACCTTGACAAATTGAAGAAGTGATCCAAAAAAAAGAAAAGAGAAAAAGATGCCATTCAATAAAGAAAATTACAAAGTATCACGTGTAGGAATAATCCCCAGCTGGAAAAATAAAAGGGGAGGAGGAACTGACTACACGTCAGATTTACACAGGATGATGAACCACAGAGACACTAAGAGTCAAAAATATTGTATTATATGTGCAGAACAATTTTGTATAGGAAACATGAACTAATCTTATTTGATACCAGTGCAGTTCAGTCCCAACACCTGCATGGTCAAAGCAGCCTGTTTAGATGAATTTTAGCTACATTAGAAATATTTGCGTCCAGGGGAAATGACATATTTCTTGTCTTTTGAACTGAATACTAGAGAACTAGTATTCGGTGTGCAGTATTTGAAACCACAGCTGCCTTTGCCACAACAATTTTTTGTCCAAATTGAAAAGTTATAGAAGAATTTAAATGTTCTAAAACTGCTATATCTTCAGGTGGGAGAAGTATGGTACAAACTCAATTGCAGGTGTTGAACAACAGAAAAAAACAGTTGGCAACTAATATGACAGTTTTTGAGTAATCATGAACCACAGTGGGAATTCTGTACTGAAAAAGCTATAAACAAAAGACGTTTGAATAAAGGGTGTTACCTTCCAATTTTGTTTGGAAGGTGGGTTTTTTTTTTGTATTCTCCCAAATAGGCATCCGCATCCATAACATGTATTTGTAATGATACATGTATTATAGTTATAATTCACACTACCGCCATAGCTTGTTAATATTTATGGATTCATAGCAATGACAGTTCTCCTTTACTATGATCTTTTGCATAACATAGCTTCAACAGATATTCTTCAGTGTGGAAAATTCAAGACAGGGAACAACCAGCTACACTGGAGATTCAGAGAGGGTAATGAATTTCAAAGATCTCATGAATTAAAAATGGCATACTATTGCAACATATATAAGCAGAATTTAAGTAGGCAACATGGAGTAATTACTCCTATTTTCGCAAGTGCATGGAATACATTCATGAAAAACAGGACAGTCATGTCTCTAGCTTTTGGAATCTGACTGATCAGAAAATTTCTTCACTAGCAAAAATAATTAAATTCAGAAAAAAAAATAATAATTTTTCAGAAAATGCCTGGAAGACTGGTTATTTTATACATAATCTAAAGAGCTATTGAAATCATTAGCACAAACAAAAGCTTCTTGCATCCCTATCATTAGGATTATTAAAATACCCTTTAGCCCTCACTACCTAAAATACTTGGGCAATTAAATCAGATAAAACACACTCTTGTTGATCAGCCTATGCTGTGAAATATGAGAAAGCATATGGTTTATTCCATCAGCATAGTTAACGTACTACTCTATGATTATTTTTAACTAAAGGAACAAAAATGGAAGGTGTAATAATGCTCTATGATCCTGAAACAAGCTTGCACCTTTCATTCATAATGGTACATGCATAGTGTATCTTCTCAGAATCAAATATTCAGATAGGACTGAGTTTATAATTTTTTTAATAGAATTTAATTTCCATTTCAGTTATGCCTTAATGATTTATGCTCCGCATAATTACTTTCTAGAGTACCTTTGACCAGCACTGCTGATCTAAATGCTGTCAAGAGCAGTCTCTTGAAATAATGCATGAACTCCAACTGTTTGTCTACTATCATTCATTTGACTTGCATTTCATCTCTACAACATTATGTGTGTTATCCTGTGTAGTAAGTAATGGAAGACATGTTTCGATAAGTGATTATACGTACTGACACTGGGTGAAGATACTCCTTTAATCCAGCTGATGTTGGAGCCATTATAAGCATAATTCCAAATTAATTACACCATACATGCTTGTATGGGTATGAAGTCTTTCCCTTATTTCTCACTACCTATGAAGTTATGGACCGAAGTCAGGTTACCATAAATAGCTGTTGAGCAAATATTATATTGTTTCTAAAAACAGAAACAGCAAACCATACACAGAACCAGATAAATAGTACTAGTTGCCTTTCAGGCAAATGTGGTGATTTTAACAGACTGAGTCGAGGAGTAAAGCACAACTCAGAACAGAAACATCTGAATTCAGTTTTAATTTTAATCATACTAACTAGAAAGGAAGTAAAGGAAGGGACTTAGGTTCTAAAACGTTTCTGTTGATTTCATTTGTAATATCAAAGTATGTCAAAAATCGTACACCTTTCTGATGCTTCCCAAAAAAAAAGGAAGAGAAAGTAATTCAGAAACAAGAGCTTCTTGCCTAGTAGAAGAAAATGCATTGAGAGATAGAAAGCTTGCCAAAACACTTCAATTGTTGCCATTTCTTAATTAGGGAAATAATTTCAGTATTTAAATTACTATTTAAACACACTGGTTAAAATATTATATATTCAGTATATTTGCATTTTTATAAAAATAAACATATATCAACTGCTAAAGTGAGGCACTGTTGCAAATTCTATTATTCATGCTCATTTAATCAAATGAATTAAACAAAATTAGTTGTACATTCCATTAAGTACTGCTTTAATCTTCTAAACTTGTCAGGATGAGGTTTGTTGATGCCTGCTACTGAATGGAGTATGGTGATTTCAGAACTAATTTTATATATTCTAAGAATGACAGAAAGGTCTCCGGGCTCTGCTCAACTATTAAGAAACAGTTTAGTTTCTGTTATTCTCTTGAGATCGAGACTGAAAAGGCTTAACTGGGAAGGTACAGGGCAATCAGGTCTTTTTGACACAGTTACTCATATATGTTGTGGGAAATTTCTCTTCAGCCTTCATACCAGACTTTAGCTACCTGTATTTTTTAATTGCTATTAATGAGATGCAAATAAGAGTTATGCCAACTTGTCTTGGAAATAGTTAAATACAAGGAAATCATCATAACCCAGCATATATCACAGGAGTAACGCACCAGAGTGGAAGAACTTACTTCCTAAAGTAAAAAATTACCGTTAATTATTATTTTTTTTTTAGGATTTACCATTTTCCATTTGTATTCGATATTCCTCTGGAATATTTTATTCAAAATATGCATAACAAAGGACACTGGTTAAAAAAGTGAACCTACGTGTAACGACTCCAACAGAGGAACTCAGATGTAGAATGAAAGACATTCTTCGCTTCAGCTACTTTCTGAATGACACTGATTATAGAGGTCTTCTTACATAAAAAAATGGCCAAAGTGAAATCAAGAGTGGTAAAATGGTGGCATTTTCTTGGGGTTCTATGTAAAACCCACTCTTTGAAATAACCTAACTTTGGCCTTGTTCTTCTTCCATAATGTTTTGTCCTCAATCCATTCCAATCTTTTAAACTTTTTATAGCTCCTTTTTTTTTCCTGAGGATAGTGGAGTACCTGGAACACAACACGTTTCTAATATGAATGATTAGCATACTCTGATAGGTGACCTTTACTTATCAATGCTTTGAACTTCCCTTAATCGTCACAGTGCCTACAGTGCAAGTTATTCTTCTGCTTGGAAATGAACTGAAGTACATGCACCTCCTGACATTCTGCCCAGATGTTAACATGGCAAAAAGTATCCTCTATTCATGGCAACAGTTATTTTTAGAATAGACAAATAAGATTGCAGTGATTCCAAGTCACGATTAAATTCTCATATTTCCTCTTTTCTTTTTCTTTAAAAAGATACAATTGATACAACCCACTCACTGCCATTTACCATCACTAATGATTTCAGAAACAGTGAATAACTAAAAATTATCCCCAAGCCAAAAGCAGCTGCCAAGGCTCAAACCCACTGAAAATTATTTCACTAGAACTTTTATGCCTAAACATGGATTTAGAACTTTGTCTGTAGACAGCCAAGTGTGAGCATCTTGCTGTCTGCCAAACTGTCTATATTGGTTAAAATTGATTGGTATTTGATATGCTAGTACACATAGAAACTGGGAACACGTCTTAGAGCATCAGACATTTATTGGCATCTTTACTGCCTATGGCTTGCAATACAGATAGGCTTCACAATGGAACGTGTACTTTTCCATGTTGTACACTGAATACTGTAAAATCAAAGACAAACTATAGAAATTTCTTTATCCTTTAATTTTGAGGTAGAACATATCACCCTTCAATCTGAAAACGAGAAACAATCCACTATAACTAATCCATCCTCTGTAGAAAATTTAAGTTACTGTAGTTAAAGTGATGGCCGCTAAGAAAATTAACACAATGTAACGATCATCAGTTTAAACTTTGTTTTGATTTTAGTGGAAGTTGCCAGGCTAAACTGATTTTTGGAAAAAAAAAATAGCTTCTTGAGATAATTGTATAAATGTATGAACCCCATTCTCAGAAGCACGGGAAAGTTCTTCAGTTATTATTAGGGCAGTGTTATACAATATATTGCATGTGGAAGGGGTGTATGACCATGCCATTAGACCTAATGTTTCCTTCTACCCCCCAGCAAACAATATATTATCTGGAAACTGGCTCTTGGAAATGATAATATAAAAAAAAATTGCAAGTATTAACAGAAAAAGGGGAATGGAGCTAAAATCAGTCTTGGTATCACTTCCTTCCAGCACAATTGTACTTCTCTAAAGCTATTGAACCTGGTATCATCAAAAGAAAATGTCACAGACTCTCAAAAGCAAAGGACAGACAATTCTACAGATTATTGGATCATGTCCTATTTATAGACATCTAACCTTTTCAGCCCCAAAGAAAAGCAAACAGAAAAGTAGAATCGTGTCATAGATCCAAGCCCCAAATTACAGTAATTTTGTACTGTTATTGTATTTTGTTAATCACAGAGACTCAGCAAAACACTAAGTGAGTCACCATTAGTATGAGCAACATTTCATTGTCAGAATAAATAAAACTACCATACTTAAATATTCCTAAAAAAAAAAAGAAAATTAAAAATCTGGAAAGCTCTTTGCCTTGTATGCATTTTTTATCTTTCTGTCTGTATATTGACAATATATTTTTTTCAGTAACTGTTTAAATAACAAGCTACTCTTTGGATACTGTGAGGAAAAAAAGGTAAATTAAGCAATTCCAAAGTCAATAAACTATAATATTAAATTCATACACTAATTTAGATGTTATCTAGAAAAGCAAAAAAAAAAAAAAAAAAAAAAAAAAAAAAAAAGAGAAAAAAAAATAATTATA
>WHYT01013164.1:104753-117520 GCA_009806455.1 Tetrax tetrax
GTTATATGTGTAACCTAATTGCAACGGGCAGATGAAACTCTGCAAAACCTTTGCATGCCTGCGCCTAGCATTGATGGATCTCAGCATCAATTGAGAGAGAAGTAAACTGATTTCAGTTCTGGATTCTTCCCAAGGCTTCACAAAGCTAAACTACACTACAGGATCTTTTTTTTATTGCTCTAGCAAAGTATGAAATGAGGTACTCTGTACCTCAGAACAACAGTCTCCTCTAAGTGAAAAATCAAAATTTAGTAGTTAATCTCCATTATATTCTTAATTTTCAACATAATCTTAATCATAGTTGTTTAAATTAGCATTATATCTGTCTTAAAATAAAAAGTGAGAAGATCTGAAATCTCTCTCCCACCCCCAAACTGAGCTCAGATTGCCACATACCTGCTACGGCAGATATCTTATCACTGTTTCAAAAACTAAGAACTGGTTTTGAAATTCAGTCACTCCTACCTTCCGCCGCATTCTTGAAGCTATCACCATTTTCGATGGGCTAACAACTATACCCCTTTTATAGCAAATATAAGTGCCCTCAAATAACTGCCCAAGACTAACCCCACATATTGAATCAAATCGCTCTGTAAGGACAGTGCCAACCGTTTGTAAACTTCAGTTGGAGAGAAGGTAGCTGTATGAAATTAACAGCTCATGGCATAAATTTCGTTCCAAAAGACTCACTGAGCTGTAACTGTGATGTGACAAGGAAAACATACATCTGTTTTCAGTTCAGAACTAAATATGTATATATATATAACTCTCTATTTTAGCAGTTTAGTCTTCATTTCTTTTAAGTCAGTGGTGTCAGCTCCAAACGAAGAGGAAATTTATTGCTTTTCTGAGGAGAGATGTTCTGATCTGGTACGAGGACAGCATTATAATTTCCAATACTGGCCTGCTTGGCAGGAATGATAGCATATGTACAATAAGTGTTACACCATGGGAAACTTGACAAGATTTCTACACCTGGTTTCTTAAGAAAAACAGCAATACTACAAATGCAAAATATTTTTCAAGAATCTTGTAATCTTCAAGTATTAAGAATGGAACAATTAGGCTATCAATACAGTCCTGATGTAGTCTGATTTCAAAACTACCTTGGAAATTCCTTGTGTGGATTATTTACATAATTTAACACTTTGTGCAAATGGTAAAACATATTAGTTCTGATCTCCAGAATATTCTAGATATCAAATAATTACAAGAAGCTAAAATACTGTCTAGAGTAATTTATGCTGGCACCATCAATTTGTCAAGAATTAATGCAATCAATTCATGTCACTAAGTCAATCTATAGTTGAACTCAACAACTGTACTGTACAGTTTTTCACATGGTGAAACATGTTTCTATGAGGAATTCCACTGACATCAGTCAAGCAGCTCATATCAGTGTAGGTAAGTTTTGCACAATGTAGCCCTTGGCAAGTTCATAACCCTTCAAGCTGTTATTACGAACCAACTAAAAAGGCTTTGATTTTGGCAAAAGACAACCTCACAATAACAGGGTTGTCACATTTTAAAGCATTGTTTAAAGAGTCAGTTTATATTAAAAAGTAAGATATCAATCTATTAGAAAATGTTTTCATCAATTTTCTGCTTGACATGAAGCCCATTTGCTTGTAATTTTCCTCACAGTCCAAACTGCTTATTTAACCTGCTTGTTCAGTCATTTGGGACTTTGGGATAGCGTTTAATGTTTCTGAAATACCACCATTTGTCAGTTTATATTGTTGATAAGCATTTTTAAACTCTGGCTGCTAAACTTCTCTCAGAGTTATTGGCAAGATACAAGCAATGGCAGAGGGTGAGTCATCTGACCTTTCTCAGGATGGTATGAGCTGTCCTCATGGGTTTTTTGTTTGTCTTGCTTGAGTACAGGGGAGGCTGTGGTAGCATATACCGAAACTAACTTTTTAACATGCTAATTAAGCCATGGGAATATGGCTACAGCCTAAGGAAAAAAAAAAAAAGAAGAAAAAAAAATGTATAGCATGGTCTCAAATGGTCATAAAAGCTCCCTTTGCAAACATTCATTACAAGATTTTGTCTGGAGGTATGACCTTAACTCCTAACAACACTATATTCTGCAAATGTTTACAGAAGTCAAGAACTTAAGGGTTTAAGTCTGATGCTTAGTTTATAAGTTTGATGCTGCAATTAAGTAACATTACAAGAGAAGGATGAGTAGATATATATTAAAATAGTTTCATTTTTTTCAGAAAAAAATATTCAAAATCAGTTCACATAAAACTTTACTCTGGTTTTAAGCAATAAATAAAATAATTTTTGTACTATATTTGTAAGCAGTTCAGGTTTGAATACAAGACATACATTATCGTAGAACTTTAAGCAGTATTTAGGTCTCTCTGTGCCTTGGAACCTTGAGTAATTATTAACATAACACGAGAAGCAGGGATACCAGCTTATTTTTTTCTGAACTCCATCTGACTACCTGTAATCAAGCAATTTCCTTACAGTAGTGGCAAACACCCCTATGTCAAGATTAATTTGATGACTCAGATTCTATGCAATTACTTTAAAGGCACTTATGTCTGTTTCTGTAATTGTAAGGGATGACATAGGCGATAAACGTGCTAAAAAACCCCTTTCTATAACCCATTATCATTAATTAAAAATGTAACCAAATTAGAATATGAATGTATCCCTTAGTTTAATCTAAAACTATACTCAGTAAGAGTGAATGCTTATACATAGATTCCAGCAAGTATAAAACCCACAGTAAGTTTTTTTTTGCAAGGACTGCTGTAATGCTGGGTAAGACTAACTGTCAAAATAAAGATCAGAAAATCAATTAATCCAAAATTTCTACATGAAAGACAACTCACTGGAGTCTTCTCCACCGTTCTCTTCTGAAACAGAATTTACATATTAGATCTATACCACATAATGACATAACCTGACAATTCTTTGTTAGCTCAAGAATTTTAACTCAGAAATGTAAATGAGAATTCCTTTTACTTCTTTCCATTTGACACAGTTCATCCATATTTTACACAATCCCCTCAGTCAAACCTTTATTAAAAGCCTCTATAATTTTGACAGAAAAAAACCTGATCAAGATTGCCATGTAGAAAGAATGGAATATATATATAATGACACTAAACCAAGCTGATTCTACTGTGTTTGTCAGATACTTTGGGCAAAACTGGTATTTATTTTTAATCTTGTAAAGTTCCTAGCCTTCCCTGGTGCTTAACAAATAATAAACATTTCTGTATAACAATATGCCATAACATGGAAGTGAAGAAGTTTGCAAAACAATTGGAGCCAAAGTTAGTGTAGTATTGGCACGTAATTTATTTTCCTTCCTTCCTTCCCTGATGTGTTTCTCGATCAGCTAGAGTGCTGAGGGAAAACCAGTTTACATAATATTAAAAAGTACAGGGAATAATAGCTTGCATAATACTAAAAAAAAAAACCAAAACCAAACAACTTTCTGAAAAATGACAGTAAATAAGTGGGTTAAGAATGTATAGTTCTCAAAATTCTTTTGAATGGTAAAGCAATTAATTTTCATAATAGAAGTTCTTTAGGACTGAGAACATTTTATTTCTTTTGCCTACCAATCACTGGTTTCATTTATAATCAGTTACAACCATATAATAGTTATAACTATTTTTTTTTGTCTACAAAAGACAGTTGAGAGTGTCAAAACAGTTTTAACTAGGAGATACTACTACCTGTGAAATACCAAAAGAATTCTTATTAGTATCATCAAAGTAAATAATTAAATGTTAACAAAAAAAAAAAAAAAAGAAAAGAAAAAACTTCCCCCAAGAGTTGCTACCAACCACAAATTTAAATATCTCTCTCTCAAAAAAAATCTATCTTCTTAAAAGAGTACATCAGCTTCATAAAGAGAGAAATATTTAGTTGAAGGTGTGGATTCTTCTGAAAATGTACAACTAACTGCCATGCAGCTTCAGAAATTTTAAGGAAGCATAAAGTTCATTTAGGCAAAGAAACATTAGTATTCCATTGATAGTGTTTTCCTTCATTTCTGTGGTTTTGTCTGACAGGGTTTCAGACAGAATATAACATCTCTCAGACCTGTCAACCCTGAAAAGCAACTTTAGTGACAGGAATCATCATACATTGACTTTTTCATTGTACGAAAGCCTTATTTTCTCACTTTGACTGAAGTGGTTTTATACCTGGATAATTTTAAACAGAGCTCACTATATAACTTGCTTTTTGTGCTATTTAGAACACAAGATTCAACTTTTTCTTCTGCAAGGTGTACCTCTCAAATAACAATATATATTTTCTTGCTGGGACAACACAGTCTAAGACAGAGCACCTGCCAACATAAAAACCAAGGTGCCATGATGTTCTGCTCATGGCCTTTGTGCTGTTCTCCCTTGCTTTGTGTCTCTGTTGTCTCTCCAGCATTCTGAACTCTTTTGCCCCTCATGTTTTAACCTTCAATATTTCTCACACACTGAAGTTAGCATCAAGTATAAAATATTTAACACCAGCAGTAAGATTAAAGTTTGTAAGTATAAAGCAAGATGTTACAGGGAGCTACTCTTTCTATATGTTCTGAGACCCAGAAGCAAAAGCCAGCAAAATAAAATAGGTAGATTTAAGAAAAATAATGCTACTCTAGTTTTGAGTGTTTCTTTCTATTCATAAAACCAGTAAGAGTTACAGCTTTTCCCAACTTATCTCTGAAGGAAGACCTCTATCCCTCTATTCCCCTTGAACAATGCTTCCTCCTTACAATGGGTGCTCAGGAGTCTGAACCTCCATGGCCAGCGGCACTGACACCACAGAGCACCACAGAGCCTGCACTCACTGTGCTCATCTCTGCACAGCTGCCAAAAATCCAGGAAGAGGCAAGTTTATCCTCCTTCCTGCTTGCTAAGTACCAGATGCTGGCTGATACAGGTCCTCCTTTTGAAATGGCCCTCTATGCAGAGATCCTCTTTTGTGGGGAGACGCAACAACCTTGCCCAACAAACAGTCATGTCTTCTGGAGTAACAGTCCTCTCCTCCACATCTGAAATATTTGGGTAGCACAAGAAGTCTGCCAAGACAGTTGTTGTAGTTCAGCCCTGATCGGGACCAGACTACGCAGTCTCCCTCTCACTCCCCCCACCCTCTGAGAGAATAGGGGGAGATAATATAAGAAAAACGGCTCGAGGTTTGAGATAAGGACAGGGAGAAATCCTTAAAGTTACCGTCACGGGCAAAACAGACTCAACTTGGGGAAAACTATTCATTTATTACTAAAACTAGCAGGATAATGAGACAGAGAAACAAAATAAACCTCCTCCCCACCCCTCCCTCTTCCCAAGCTTAACATTATCTCTACTACCTTCCCCACCCCAAGCAGCACAGCGGGGAAGAGGGAATGGGGGTCGTAGTTAGTTCATCATGAGTTGTTTTATGCCGCTGCTTCACAGTTGGGGGAAGAACTCCTCACATCCGTCCCTTGGTCCAGTGTGAGGTCCCACCCATATGCCACAGACCTTTGTGAAACTGCTCTGGCATGGGTCATCTCTTCCACGGAGTGCAGTCTCTCCAGAACAGCTGCCCCAGTGGGCCCTCCACGGGCCACAGCCACATTCAGGCATCCACCTCCTCCGCTGCGGGGTCCTTCACGGGCTGCAGGTGGATCTCTGCCCCTCTGTGGACCTCCATGGGCTGCAGGGGGACAACCTGCTCCACCATGGTCTTCACCACGGGCTGCAGGGGAATCTTGGCCAGAAGCCGCATTACTCCTCCGCCTCCTTCTTCACTGACCTTGGTGTCTGCAGCTGTTTCTCTCACAAGAAAAATTCTTCACAACAGGCTGGCAGAAGCCTCTCAGGATCTCTTCACATCATCTATCTCATCTCTCCACCTCTTGCAGCCAGGCCGGGCCGAGTTGGGCCCAGTTGGCTGCCTGGCGAGAGGCCAGAGGGTGAGGCCTGCAAGGCCCCGGAGGCCTACGCCTCCCCCTCTGCACCTCTGCCCCCACTCAGCTTCGTCACATCTTCTCTGCTCTTTTTTTTTTTCTGCTTTCCCCTTCTTAAATATGTTATCGCAGAGGCGTTATCACAGAACATTTTGCTACCAATTGACTCGGCCTTGGCCAGCAGCGGGTCCGCCCTAGGCCTGGCCAAGTCCACTGAACAAAGGGGAACGACTTCTAGCAGTTTCCTACAGAAGCTGCCACCTTAGGCCCCCCCTCACCAAACAAAACCACAACAACAGTAAATCTTTTTTTCTTTTTGACCCAGAACTTTTGAGAAAATCCCTTTGTTTGACTCTGCTTATGCTTACAGTGGCATGTAGCTGCTATAAGCAGCCAAATTATTTTAAGCACCAACTTAGTTTCAACAACAAAAATCACGTGAAAACTTGCTATATTGCAAAATTTACTTAGATCTTTTTTTCTGTTTTCCTACTTCCAGTGGGTACATTTTTGAAATATTTCACATTTTTCCTGGGGAGTACTTCCTTTGAGTCAGAGGGTGAGATAGGAAGGCACCTCTGGAGATCGTCTAGTCCAACATCCTGCTCAAATTGGGGTAAGCTACAGCAGGTTGCTCAGGGCTATGTCCAGTTGTGTTTTAACTATCCGCAAAGATGGAGACTCCACAGACTCCCTGGGGAAGTGCTTGACCACACTCACAGTAAAGAAGTTCCTTATGTTTAAACAGAATTCCTGGTATTTCAGTTGTGTCCATTGCAACTTCACCTAGACAAAGTTGGGAGGGTTATGTCCTTAAGCACTTCAAGTCATGATACTGCCTTTTCTGAGCTTATTATCTCCATTGCCATCAGCCTAAAGCTGTTTAGGATCTAAACACCACATAATTAAGCCCCTTAGAGATGTACCAAGCATGGTCTAGCCTTGATGATATTACTTCAAACTTTACAGCACTCAGCTGAGAAATTACAAAAGAAGGGTTGAACTCTTCATGGTAGCCTAGCATTAAGAGAATTAACTTTTTCTTAAGAAAAAGAAGACATGGGCTTAAAAAACCACCTTGACTCAAGGCAGTCCTAGCCTGCTATGCCATCACCGTCCTAGTCTGTGCAAAAGCCCATTTTTTGCCTCAGTTGGAACTGCAATAATAAACACCAAAATGCAATATGAGACATGAAGGGAGTCAGGCAAAGCATTTTCAGTTCCTTTCCAAGAGCCATATGCGTGAAGCATCACCATAAATATACCTGTCCTTGCTCAGAATCTGTTTTTATTTTCTATCTTCTGTATGGCTGGACATTTAATATTATCTTTACTTTGCATAATGGTTGAACTTCTAGCTGACAGGCCAAATCAGCAAAATTTACTAACTGAACAATGTGCAGAATCCAGGCTGCTCACATCCACATATTTTATAATAATAAAATAAATATAAATGCAAAACATATGAGGGAAAACAACTGACTGGATCTGACAGTAGTGCCTGTGATAAACACTGTTTTCTCAAGTTCACTCAAGATTTGCTTACTTTAATTTTTTCATGCTGCATGATTTAAGCTGTCAAGATGTTAACTATGTATGTTGGCAGACAGCAACACCTGAAGATATTCCAAAACCAACTGTGAAGGAGGATGCTGCATGCTTTTCTTTCTCTGTGAGGTGAAGGGGGTTTTGGAGGTTTGTTTTTACTATTGTTCGTCTCATATGGTTATTTGATCAATATAAGCCCCTAAATAAAAATAAGATAAAATAAATCAAAATGAAGTAAAGCAAGCATGCTTTTCCTTTTTTTTTTTTAATTTTAGGAAACAAAAAAAAACTTCAAAGCTTTAGCGATCACTAAAATATAATCTTATATAACACAATCAGATTTATTTTACTTTTCCTCAGAGACTGTTAACATTTTGACAAGATGGTGGTTTTATTACCATCCTAAGGATCCTATGTTTATTGAAAAGCCTGTATATTATATAAAGGTATTGTAACTTTAATCCATAGGCTTTATAATCAAAAATAATCAAATTAAACATTTTGTGTTTCCTTGAATTTTATAGTCCATAGGTAAATTATACCTTTATAATTACTTAAACTTCAGAGATTCTTCCAACCGTTCCTTCACCACCACAACTTGTATAGAAAAGTAACGATTCCTTTAAGTCTAGTAGATAACAACAGGCTTTTAAAATGATTAAGCTATTTATTACTTCTAAAAATTATCACAGAATGGGAATATTCCTTCAGTGGTCATTATACTCAAGGAAATTAATGTATCTATAAAGTCTATAGTCACATTCCTAAGATTTAACCAATTCTCAGAGTGAAGGTAGAAATAAAAATATACAATACTACCTGGGGTGGGTTCTTATCTAGTTAAAGCTAGACATTTTTTTAGTGGCATTTAGAGTTTGTGCTGTTTGAGTGTCAGCCCTTCAAAATTCTTTTTTATATCAGAGTTGATGCAACCTCATTGGCCTCATCCTCAAATATCTAAATAAGTATATTTCTGAATGAGATCTCTACTTTTTTTTCTTTTATGTTCTTCCATCTGATACTACTTTTACTCTTTTTTTTCTTCTTAGAAACACATTTTGAAGTTTTGCAATGTCTCGTGCACAACAAATTTGTGCACAAGAAACTGCAAAAAGAAACACAATAAATTTGTGCACAATTTTGCACAAATGAATGTCTCTATTTCCTTTAACCTTGATTTTTGAGCCTTCAAAATGAAATGCCATAAATATTTTTTTAATATCAGAGGCTTTTCCCCCCCGTGTCTCAGAGCGTCATATACATCCCAGATCTTCCTTTTATGAAGAAAAAATGAAAGTGATATCTAAGTGGTCATGTGTGTCTTGTCTCATTCTATACCTTATCTTTGTGGGTTCTTATAATGTGCAACAGCAAACTTGGTATTATTTCTGTGTGAGCTGTGGTTCAAATCTTCCACTTGTATTTTCACTTTGTTGCTGGGATTGTTATCTATCAGTGCAGAGCTCTCATAATGGCATTAGAGGAGATGCACTGACCATGTCATGGGGTAGTCCAAATCTTTATGACATTTACTTTTCCATTTTCTAGCTGAAAGGATATTTACTCATGCACATACAAGAATAGTTTCTACTTTGAAATCCCCATCAAGTTTTTAATGACTACGTCATATTTTTGAGATACTTTTAAAACCTTTCACTTTGAAGTCAAGATTATTTATTCAGTGCTTTAGCAGTGCATTTTTTTTCTTTTTCCAGAGGTGAAAAATAATTTATTTACCTACCAGAGCTCTTTTCCTAATCAGTTTACTTAATCCAGCTGCATCCCTTCACTCAGTTTTTTATATTTTACTTTGATCTCTAAACATTTACATTCTTCTGTCACAAAGAAAGTATTACATGCCACATGAATGCACATTAAATCCACCAATATTCTCTCCTCTCTTCTAGCAGAAGAGGGAAGCTCAGAGCTCCCTCTCAGAAAGACACCTGTCAGTTCAGGTAAGTCACACTCCAACCGAAACTCCCATCTTAACAGAGGTTTTTCTACAAACTTCTTTATGGATTTCACTGAAATTTCATGAAATAATGTTGTCAAAAAAGACAGCAAGATACAGAGAGCATTGTAATCCTGTAGTCTTTCCTAGATCTTTTTTTTTTGCAGAGGTCTGCTTGAAACAATCTCTGTACATGCACCCATTAAGTGCAACAAAGCCACTCCAACGCAGCATACCGTCGGAGGTACTATAGCCCATTTTTAGGCTACGCAGGCCAACACAGCAAACATCTGAAGTAACTGGATATTTCCTCAACACAGTACAGTTCTCCAGGGAGGAGACTCTACTCTGTGTGGTACCAGCTGAAAGATCAGGAAGCCTTCCAGCAGTAATCCCAGCAGCAAGCAGGAGGGATGCAAAACCAGATCAGAAGTTACCAGTATTTACTTGTTTCAAATATAGACTTTACTGTATTTCACTACATTTTATAATTTCTTTGTCCACAGATGACATATAAGATAAAATTACACCCTTTTGTCATAGGAATTGCTGAGATGAACTGTTTATTAGGATGAACAGACTGGACCATGACATAATGCAAGTCTTATGGGAAAGTGGCAAAAATAACTCTTTTAGTAATTTCATACATCAACTGTAATGAAACATAGGAAAAACTGGAAACATTGAGCATGTGGTTCCTTGACACTTTCATTAAAATTTCAGCTGTTTATTTAGCATGACATTTATAATACGCTAATATTAAATGAGTATGCTTAAATATGTAAGATAATTGAGCGTATTACAACATTATTTACACATATACATATAAATATCATAAATTATAGAAAATACATATCTAGTTACATATTTAAGAAACTGACAACAGCTCCCACCATGTAGCTTTAATACAGCGTGGGAAAGACTGCATCAACGTGAGAGGGAAAGAAGGGGCAAAAGGCAGGACCCGTTGCAACCTGATGAATCACTAATTGGAGCCTCCATCATTGACCACGGTTTGGAAACTCCTAGTTCCTGGTGTACTTTGTTTAATACAGAAGGCAAATAAAATGTAATTGTAATGAGCCTGCTATTAGCAGTTAGGTAATTTAATAATTTACCTGACATTTACTGTTCAGTAATTTCCAGATTCTTGTTTTTAGATAACCAGCTGAAATATAGTGCAAGAGAAATATGTTCTTTGGAGCAAAATTGAAAAAGAAAAAAAAAAAAAAAAAAAAAAAAAAACCCAAAAAAACTCCCCATAACGAACAAAGTCACTTAAATTACGGCTTATTTCTGCAACAGCTCTGTGCAAATGTTTTCACAGATGAAAAAATTATGTGAAGCTAAAGTTATAAAACATTCTCCTTAACAATTCACAGAAGTTGATAAATATAAAGTTGTAAAGTTAACTGAACATAGGACAAGTTCTAGCAGCCTACCTGGCTAGCAGCTCATCCTTAAATAGGAGTCCTTGAAAGTGTATTTATAAAATTATTTTTAAAATTAACTTATATTTAGAGCAATTAGGACATCCAAAGGCCACTGTATATACTTGGGAAGCAATCCTGATTGTACACACAAACCAAGTATCTCCTATTATTTATATCATATCAAAAGATGTCATTGATGATACTGGTGAAATTGTAATAGTTCAATAATCTGAAAAACAAAACAAACCCACTCAAACCAAAAAATGCCATCACTGACAATAGAGAATACATTGTAAATGTTCCCTTACAACTAACATTTTTTAGTACGAATGCTAAACATTATACCTCTGTTTCTACTTTAGTTCCTTTATAGCAAGACTGCAGTAGAAACTGTGATCTGACTAGTTAAGAGGCATCCTATATGGCTGGTGATAGGTTTGGGTATACATTTCCTAAAATCTTATCCGGAATATTTCACATCTGCTTTTGGCCTTTCCCTACATTGTTAATTTTTGCTATCCCACTTCTCCAGGTCATAAAATTGGGGTAATGTTTAGCTACAAGCTAGAAGCGAACACTAATCAGTGCTTAAACATTGCTTTAAACATGCAAAGCACCATATAAATTTTAAGTTGTCAAAGATTTACAAAACACAATCTACTTCAAAATACATTTTTCATTGCTACTGGTTAAATTTATATTGGTCTCATAACTTTCTCTTTATCCTGGGACATATACTGGATTTCAGAGAAATAATCCATATAAGTACATATCTATAATAAGACAATACTATCAGAGGACAGTATTGGCAGGACTGAGGTAAAGAAAGACTCTCTATCAGATTCTGACCTCTGTCATGCATAAGAGAATATGTGGCAGGTTTTGTGTTGATTCATCCAGAGCAATATAGTGTTACCTCAGTCTTTATTTTTCAGATTTGGAGGAGACCTAAAGAAATATTTGTGAAAATACCACTTCCTACATGCACTGAGACAAGAGAAATGAGAAGATTACTCAAGCAATAAGAGGGCTTATTTGTTTTCTTCATTTGTTTTACAAATGCCTTTGTATCCATTGTCAGCGTTACTGATGTTATCTATATCTTTTCTCTGGAAAAAAGGAGAGCATGTGATGTGATGTTTACTCATAAATAAATGTAGTCTAGAAATAATTACTCAGTTCTGAATGAGAAAGTTTTTCATACCCTTCACAAGCAGGGATGACGAGACAATTCATTAAGAGACTTGCATTCTGGATGGGGCTGTACACGGGCAGACATTACCAAACCAAAGGGCTGAGGAATGGATACAAAGACAAAATGTTCAATATTATGTCAAACCTTAAATAATTCCTGCAGTGAAAATGCTTTAGAGGCTTTGAGACAGAAGCAATACAAGAAGGCAATACTGCACAAAGCAGAGAAGCAGCAGTTCACTGGTGTACTAACTCCCATTTGTCCTCAGACTTTCCAGTAATTACTGATGCCTCAACACCTGCAATAATTGTTCTTCTCTTATGAGAAAAAGTTGTTTAACAATAATAAGTATCCATATTTTAATTAAGTGCATAGTTCATTGCAATATTTTTTTTTGATCCTAACTGTATGTACTTACTAGCATTCGGCAGCAGACTCAATATTCCTACAACACACAAAGCGTAAGGCATTTATGTCACAAAGGCTTTTGTTGGTAACCAGAACAACAGATAATTTATCCATTATTTGTGATTTTGCAGTTTTTCCATTACATGTTGCACATGTTTCATTGAAAGCTGGTATTCATAATAAAAATTCTCATTTTTACTTGCCTCCGTCTCATCATGGGGGAGATATGAGATCAAAGAATAAATTGAAAAAAGGAAAAAATACTTTCCTTTTTTAGTCACTTTTTTTTTTTTTTCA
>WHYT01013164.1:117540-131003 GCA_009806455.1 Tetrax tetrax
AAAAAAAAAAAAAAAAAAAATCTACTCCAGACTTGTGTGCAAAATTAAAATAGAGGATCAACTTAGCATTTATTTTTGTAGCGATAATCATGGAAGTGTATTAAAAGCAATTTGAAAGGTAACTTGCAATTTATCCTTTGTATTATTTGTTTGAGGATTATTCTTATTTGAGGATTGATTTGAACTAATGCCAAAATGTGATCAATTTAAATTTGAAGTTGTCACTGTAAAAAAAATAAATTTAAAATAAAAGTATTACTTGAAATAATCCCTAGGCATCAAAAATTACAAAAATATCCACTTACATAAAAAAAAAAAAAAACCTCTGTGTACAAATATTTCACTTATTTTGTGGACAATTTTAATGATAATCAGCAAGACATATGATGTGAAAATTTAAATATTCCAAACTCCTTCCCTTTTATTTTTTCATAAGCAAAAATATTATTCCTGTGTTACCAAAAAAAATGAAAAGACAGCATTTATTAACCACAGAAAGACAGGGTACACAGAATCAGCTCCCATTCATGTAAGTAATGTGGCTGGCTGTATAGAAACACAATTTAAAATGCAGGAAAATTACTAAAGTAGATACATTTCCATTCTTATTAGATATTTATGATTTTGAAACCAATGTTTTTATTTTGTAATTCATGTGTAGAGATGCTTCCTCATTTATTATGATGATGCGCAATGTATGCCTATAGGAAACTGAGGCTCAGACTGATTTCTTTATAACCTGTGTATCACCATTTGCAATAGTAGCTAGAGAATCTGTATGATGCCCTTGCTTAAAACTTTAAAACTTAAAACTTTGCTGTTTATTGGTTTCACAATATATAGGGGGATTCAGTAATTCTCCTGAACTGTGAAAGAAAAATCAGAATTTATTTTGCTCCCTCACGTGCATTCACTTCCATGATTAAAAGCAGTAAATCATCCATTCTGAGAGGAACACTACAACTTAGAATATACTCAGCAGGTAGAAATGTTTATTAAAAAGGCACTGCTCTTAAAAAACTATTCCAGAATTATGCAGTCTTGCAACTTTACATCTCTGTGATTTAGAAAACATGCAATATAAACTTATATTTGGAATCTAAGTATTTTTTAAACTGTCTTCCATAACAGCTGTTTGTTGAGCAAAAGTTTCCAAGGAGAGTCTACATTTCCAGGTTTTTTTTTGCCCTGAGAGCTAACAAGTTTTCCCTAATGCCTTTTTTTGGTTGCAAAATATACTCTTTCATATCATAACGTACGAAACATTTTATTACTATCTCATTTAAACAATAATCTTTCTTTCACATAAGGGTGTTAAACACTGTCTTGGAATTTTCATGACCAGTTAAATTTTTCAAATATATCATTTTTCTTGCTTCTGGACTTCGGTTTGTCTAGATCTTTCTGAATAGAGTGTGGTGGTCATAGACATCTTAATCCAACACTGTATTACCATAGTAGAATCACAGTAAATTTTCAAAACTTTATAAACTACAAAATTTCACTGGAATTAAAATGGTAGTATTTCTAAAGGTTTCTAAGATTTTATCTAGAGCAACGCAAACCTCTCAGCTCTCATTTTATGTCTTAAAGCAAGAAAAAAATATTTTAGAATTGTGGTTTTACGTATAGAGAACACTACAGAATGACATGCCTGGAAGAAATGAGCAAATGGAGAAAGACTTTATTCTAAACAATGCAAAATCAGCTTAATTTGAAACACTAGTGAGAGATTTAGGTTCATGTATTTGGGCTGTGTAGTAGTAAAAGCACATAACAGCCAACAGTAATTAGTCTGATTATGAATTCTTTTTCTGTTATTTTAGAAATCTATTTCATTAAGAGAACATAAAATGGAACCATAAAGTATATGCAACTTGGTTTTACATTTTCCAAAACAGATTACTGCTTATAGCACTTTTAATTGGTAAGTTTAATTATATAAACCTGCGTCTGAAAATGATGGGGTTTTACCTTGCCTATCCATTCGCATTTGCAATTATTTATTCTTTCCTAACAAATTGAAAATTCTGGTGTCAAACCCACAAAAATGTTATAAGCTCTACATTCTGTATTTACATACCTTATTAGAAGAAGAAACATGCAGAGAATCCAAGATGGCATGGTTGTATAATATACAGTCATTTCATGAATGTTACTATTTCTCTAAAATATTTCAAAATCAGAATTTTCACTGGCACATGTGAATACGTTATTTACTCATTTTTACTGACCGTGACAAAGCTAATGATTTCTCTTTTTAGTGGTCAACTAATTCAGGAATTTTAAAAGCAGCACTTAAATTTTAATAAGGCCTCACTGCTTGTCAGTAGTAAACAGATGTGATTTGTCAGACCTTATATCATAAAGCAATGTCAGAACTAAACTAACTTCTACCAGAAGGAAAACTATGGAGTGGTAAAACCAGCTCTGGGTTTCTCAGCAACGTAGTCAAAACTAAATTTCCCAAAGAACACAAAACTGGGACCTGAACAGAGATGGAAAGGAAGAGGCTGGAGCTAGGAAGGAGCCTGGGGGAACTGGACTTGCACCTTTCTGAAGCTAGCAAGGAAGCACAGGGGAAATGTCCACTTGTGCTACCAAAGGGAGCAGCATCTCTGCCCTCACTGCTGTACCTCCCATCCTCGGCCAGCTGCAGAGGGGTTTCCCAAGGTCCCTCTCTGGAAAAAGCCACCTTCCGCAGTCTAATGCCCTGGTGTCTTCCTACCTCACCTGTGCCTAGGAACCATCCACAGAGCAACTGACCGTCTTGTGCTCTTAGTGCACCAGAGTAAGATTGTTCAGCTAAAGATGAACATTGAGGGCATTTGGGAACAAGAGAAAGAATAGTTTTCTTGTAACTCACTTCTAGACAGATACAAGGTATGCTTAGAACGATCTCACATGGTACAGAGTGAAAGAGATCAAAGGACCACACTGTCTTCCTTGATTGTATACATACTTCCCTTTGTATAAAGTTTATATGTTCAGGTCACTTCATTTTTGTCTGTTAATTGAAATTTCACTGTGACCATTTAAAGTTCTTCAACACAAAAATACAAGAGAAGTTTAATGCAGGCTTAAAATACTCTTGAAGGAAGTAATCTAACACATTATGATGGAAAAAACTTAAATGGAGTTGACTTGGAGAAAAGCAACTAACCCATGCAGGAACTCAGCATGTTTATTTTAAAAGCAGATATCCTGTTCCCTTTTTGATGGATGTGGAGGAGGAAAGTTTTTGTTTGGGGTTTTTGTTGCTGCTGTTTGTTTATTTTTTTAAGACATTGCCCATTGGGCTCCACAGCATGACAGGAAGTTATCAAGCCTGTATTTAGAGGAGGAAGAATTTACTCTGATTTGTTGATCTCTACATATTGAGCACTGCAGGTGCAATAAGTAGCTGATATGGTGCCATAAGTTACCCTGATAATATTCGCCCTCAGACAGGATTTCTTTTTAACTCCTGAGTACTTATGACTGTCCTCAAACTGTGTATGCAGAAACCCTGCTTCAACCTTTAATTACATCTCAACAAGAAATATTAAAAAAAAAAAAAATTATAACTTTAATTATAACTTTTTGGATTATCCAGTTTTCCTATTGAATTGATCTCACTTGGTGAATAACTGAAGAACAGAACTAGGTATTAATGCAAAAAGGAAACTTGTAAAGTCATCATTCTTTTTATTAACATTTGAACACTATATTTGATAAATGACTAAAATTCTCTATGGCAATAATGATCACTTTAAGATAAGTACATTTGGACATGTTCAGAAATCAACACCGGTTAAATTTATTTTAACTGAAATCAAGACCAAGAAAGCTGGAGCTTAATAAATCTACTCACTTAGGCTTGTACAGTTAAAAGACAGCCAAACAAACATGCAAAGGATTCCCCATAGGAGTTTTAGATCTGGTTAAGACTTATTAAGAATATAAATACCTCTGGGAAAATTTTATCTAAGTGTATTTCCATGTTGATATCATGTTGGTAATCTGTGTTTCTAAACAGCTAATATAAAAAATAAGCACTATGAGATTTGCAAAAATGTAACATGTGGGTTAACAAACATTGAAAGTATGGCTTTTGTTAATGTTGTGATATTTCTAGAGACTACAGTTTTCACAAGCTATTTTGCTGACACCAGTGTAGTATTTCTGATGTGGGAAAATACAAACTTTAAAATCTATGAGACACTAGAAATCAGGTACATATACAAGGAGAAAATAAACTAGATCTATTGATGGTAAAATATGGTTAAAGAAAAAAGTGCAGTACGTCACAGATTCTGTGGCTAGCTGAAATACTACAGAACCAGAAATACATAAAGGTGGAGAGATTATTTGAAATTAAAAGGGCAGAAACTATTGTATACAGAACACCTACACATCCTCTTGTTAGTTAAATTACACACATTCCACTTCTAAATGTTTCTTACTTCATCAGATATAAAATCCTGCCATACTTTTGAGAAATATATCAAAACATTAATTTTCTGCATACAAATACTTCTGTTTCAGAGAATGCAAATTTTTTTCTTCCTGTTTTTACTAGCTGAAAAGTAAAAGCATATTGTATTGGAATAATATATTGTTCTTACCTGTCTTGAAAAGCTGGCTTGTCACTTGTTCAAGAATACCTTGATCCGATGTCTATATCAAATCATCTAACCTTAAATGAAACCTTGTGCTAGGGGAGAGGCTCTATTTCTATTACTTTTTATAAAAAAAAAATAAAAATATAGATGACAGATCCTTTTACAAGGTAGCCTAGAGTGACTAGTTCTTGTCACAATGTTGTCATAGTGACAGTGACATCAATATACTTCATGACAATCAGTACAGCAATTTATCTGGAGAAAACATCAGCGTTGATTCCTGAGTGTATTTTGTATTGATTTCCTTCTCAAGTCTTATTAGATTATTTATTTTTTGCACTATTCCTTAATTCAAATGTGACTGCACTAATTCTTCTGGTTGTAAGCAGCCTTGTAAAAAAAAAAAAAAAAAAGTAAACTGAAACAATATTAAACCAATAAGTTTGACTATAAGATTTCTTTATACAAATTAAAACCTCAGTTATTTGTTAGCATAACAGATAGACCTCCTAGGTCTGATTCTGTGACTCTGCACTCATAATCCTTTTTTTTAAATAGGATGCAGAGTTGCTTATAGTACAAAGTAGAATACACAGACACGCACAGTAAAAGGAGTAGAAATGAATCCCCTAGGAAGAGGTGATATATTCTCAGTCTCAAGTATATTTTGCTTGGAAATACTTTACGTCCACTAAAACCCCTCAGTTTTATGGCCATTCTTCACCTCATTATAGTGCCCATCTTCAACCTATAACTTGTCACATTCCTGAAACTTTTCACATTTTCCCTCAGCAATTGCTACATGACATGCAATCATCTGAAGTTCCTGAAATAGAAAGTGTATATTCCCCAGTTTTTTTTCTGGGAATTCTGTCCCTAAAAGTAGATGAAGGCTACAGTTCACCCTTTACCCATCTAATCTTCATGCTATATGAAATCTGCCAAGGTAGCAAATTAGTGCTAATTGTGGTGTTCTCTGTTGATAATAGAAATATTTTTCAGACTACAAGTGATAAGCTTTAACGTTTATTTCAAATGTTTCCTTCAAATGGTATGACATTTAAAAAAATTCTGATGGCAATAGCTAGAATACTGAACCAGACCATTTATTTTTCCTGTTTATTCAACACATTGAGAATTAACCCAATACACGCCTCTGGTTTCTAAATAAAAAGGAAATATAATTGCACCAGTATTTAAATCCAGTATGTTCCCCTATCTTGAATATTCCACATATTTGTAATACCAAATATTTGAAATAAAAGTTAAATAAGGAGAAATATAGAGAACTGGGATAATGTTTAGAAATAAGCTGTTTCCCATCACTTACTACTAGGCACATATATGCTACATCCAATCAAATGATCAGGTAGTAGGTTTAGGAAAAAAAAGGAGAAAAAAATTGTTACTATTCATAATTAGCCAAATACCCATAACCAAAGATCTCATAATAAAAAAAAAGAAAAGGTTTTGAAACTTAGATTATAAACTGGTTCACAAAGAACAAGGTTCCTCAATAGCTATGCTCAAATGGTCAAACCACAGCTTCTTTCTCAGGAAGTCCCTAAATAAAGATACACAGAAGGATTTGAGTCACAGTGCTTGGGTTGCCATGTCTTATCTCAAGACTATACTCAGCAGAAAGGCTATTTTTCATTTTGAAATGCAATTACTGCACTACGTGATAAACAAGACTTAGGCTCTTCACTATCAGCAGCATTTAATGGGAGGCCTGACTGCCTCAGGCATTTTATAACTACCCCTAAATAATTATATTACAGGCTTTGAAAAGTTTGACCAGAACTGTATTATAAAGAACTGTATTATAAAGTCTACAATACATTAACAACTCAAAAGAAAGAAAGCATGTTTTATTTCCTTATAAAGTAAACTTAAAGGAAAAAAAAATAATCTTATTTATCAAGTTTTACATGCCTAAGTGGCAAAATACTGTTACATGTTATAAATACTGGAATATTTTAGTAGTTATTTTTAAAGTTGTTCTTCATAACTTCACAATAACTATCATTATTAGCAGATTACTCATTCAAAGGCCAGAAAGAAAACATCTACCACCTGCTCTTCTTAATCATCTGACACCGAATTCTTCATTGATATCCCTATATAAGATGTTCCTTTACAGAACAATACAAGACAAATGTTCGGTACTGACCTGAAATTATTTTGTGACTGACTGCTTTCAAAGTCAAATAAGCTTATTTTAAACACCATGGTGATATTTGAAACAATTTTTCTCCAACATAACATGAACAATTGCCAAAATAAAAGTAGGCTTAAAAAATAAGAGAAAACTGAAAGTGTAAGTTCCCTGTATTTTCACTGATACCTTAATATTTAAATCTTTACCACATCTTCCTCACTGAAACCACTTACTTTCTATGCAAAAAGCACATCTAAATGGATTTGTTCAGAATAAATGATATTAGTGAATGGACATGAAAATTTGATTTTGAGTACACAGAAATAGCAGACAGTGAGCCTACTAGCCAGACCAATGCAGACAAAAAAACACTTTATAAAGCATTGTTACAATTTAGCCTAGCATCCAGGTTAGTTAAATAAGCTAACTGTTCGACAAAATCCATGAGCTCAGAAATATATGTGGCATCTTTCATTGCACTAAAACCACAAATGCCCAAGTTTTTGTCACCGGGGATATTTCACTTCTTTCTGTCTGTATGATAGTTTAGCTACCATTATTGCAAGTGAAGATCATGGTCAAGTTTTAATATAAGAGCAAGTGTGATGGAACAGAGCTCCTACTCTCAATTAGATCATAAAGCAGTCCCCTACTAGTCCTGTTTGGCAACACTGTTAATTATCTTTTGGGATAAAGGAAAAAATATTTATCCCAGGTTTCATGACCTCTAATTCTAAACGACTAAAATATTAGTGTCTGAAAAAAAAGAAATCCCCTTGAGGATCACTACCTTGGTGTAGTATTGCAATAAATGTGTGATGATAATATACATAATTTCAATTTACTTGAGTTTAAAAAGTGCATTAAGGCTTCTTTTTGTTGTTAAGTCAATTTTGGTTTAAATACACATATTTGAGGCTGATATTTGTATATATTTCCATCATATAAAAGTGACTATTTGCAAACAATAAAGTTGATAAACGTGTTCGTTTATATATATATATGAACTTATATATATATGAACTTAAACAGCAGATTTCTGTAATATGGAATAACGGATCAGGGCAGAGGATGTCCCTGCTCTCCTAGATACTCACAATCTTTATAACTAAGGAATTGCCAGAGAACATGGAGCTTTTTGATCATGGCCTTTTGTTGAGTCAATAAACCTTCAGTTCACGACTCTAAGTTTTATGAAATATTAATAACAAAACTTCATATAAAAAACTTCTTCAAAGAACTGATATTATTGCAAATATTAGGTCTGAAATAAAGTAATCAGTTCCAGTTAAGAAATCTCAGAGGGTAGAAAGAAATGGCAGAGGAAAACAAATGAACAAATAAGAGTAGAAGTAAATTCTATTTCATCAAAATTTCTCTACCAATCTGATAAGGTATCACTGATCCCTAAGAATGCCTGGGAATTTATAGTAATCTAATACTGGAAGCTGATAATGGGCATCAATCTGAATCCATAGACCCTGAATATAACTTTTGGTTTTTTAAAATTATTTTGCACTGCAATTATAAACTCACTGCGCTACACTGTGAGCAGCATACTGAAGAAGAGAAGTTATCTACTTGGAGTTTAGAATAGATACCAAAGGCCAGTTTTTTATTTTTAAGAGGTTAAATTCCTCACCTTCTAGTTCACTGCAAAACATTTCCATAACGAAATAAATTGCTTATCGTACCATGGTTTAATTCAACAGTCAGGGCACATACAGAAGCTCAAGAATTAATTTATTCAGAGAAACACCTTACTAACCTATGACAAAATAGTTCACATATGGTACTGCTGCATGGATATTGTTGATAATCTACCTCCTTCTATTTTAAAACCATTACCCCTTGTCCTATCACAATAAGCCCCGCTGAAGAGTTCCTCCCCATCTTTCCCATGGGGGAAGTGTCTCTCAGCAGTTGCTGCAGATACCGTACTATAACAAACAATTCTTACAGGGTGAATATAGCTTTGTTAAACCTCTAAAACAGCTAATGCAGTACTATTTTTATATGTTAGGTGCATAACCTGTTTTAGACTGTTCCTTACAGTGAATTTCCATCCCCAACAGTGTGTGATAAATATGGCTGAGTTAGATGTAGTTTTAAATTTATTTTTAATTATTTTTCCCCCAAAACACAATGTCTCTTCCTCAAGCTCAGTGTAGAGAAAGAGTGAAAATGCACAGGTGTCTTCAAATCCCTGTTACCTCCCAGAAGTCTCTGACACTAACCAGCTAACTTGTACTTGAATGCAACTTATTTCCTATCAATTTGGTTTTGTACATTATAATAGGGGATTTTCTTGTTAGATGTTAGCCTAGAGTTATAGCTCCACACAATGTCAATAGTAGATAGAAAAAACTTGTAGGGAAGGGGATGAGTCCATGGGATTCTTACACCAAAATATCCCCATCTGGTGCTGCTAATAACTATAGGTTTAAAGCAGACTATTTCACGTCTCCTAAAACCACTAAATGCTCTTATGTATTCATTTAAGTATTTCCATTACTGATGTTGCTGCTTAGTAACAGGATTAGCAGACTCTTTCCCGGGTTTGGGTTTAATTCAGTGCCAGTATCTGAAATAATTTATTCTAAACTGACATATTTTTAGTTGTCATTCAGTTTAAATGATAATCTGGACATTACATGACTAAGATGGTCAGGTTTTTGTTGCCGAGATGCAATAAAATATCAATGATAAACACTTTGAGTCCTTGCAGCCCTAGTAGTTTTGGATTGTTTTTTGTGCTATCCTATCTGTAGTGCTCACTATTTCTACCATTTCTAGATCAAACAGAAGACCTGAGCATCCAATGCTCAAGACAGACTAGTTCATAGTCCAGTACCATGATGGCTCTTTCAGCTTGGTTGCCTCCCTTTACAGTTCAATGGGCACCCTGCCAAGTGTCTCTCTGTATAAGGCAACATGAGAGTTCAGAACAGGTATCTGAAGTGGATTTATGGGAAAGATGGGGAGGAACTCTTCAGCAGCACCTGCTGTGATAGGACAAAGCGTAACGGTTTTAGAATAGAAGGAGGTAGATTCAGATTAGACATCAGGAAAAAAAAATTTACAGTGAGAGTGGTGGAACACTGGAACAGGTTGCCCAGAGGTGCGATGGATGCCCCATCCCTGGAAACATTCAAGGCCAGGTTGGACAGAGCTCTGAGCAGCATGATCTGGTTGGAGATGTCCCTGCTCCTTGTAGGGGGGTTGGACTAGATGACCTTTGAAGGTCCCTTCCAACCCAGATTATTCTACAATTCTGTCTGAGACTGTAAAGATCATCCTGACAAGAGCTCAGGCTGACAAAAAGTACCATGTGGAGGGAGCTTGAGAAACTGGAAAGAGACACGACTGACAGGCAGCATAAGACAAAATACCATCCTGAGGCACTGTCTTCTGTGGAGAGGACTGAAAGCCAGAATTCTTTTGTTCAGTCTGATCTGCCAGCATTCAGACTGACAGTCAAGCATGTATTTCCTACTGAAAACTTGTATATAGACTCGAGAAAGTCTGGTGTTTCCCTACTGTTTTGTTAAATCTTGAAGTATTAATACATATACAAACCACACTGATGCTTGCTTTTGCTGCTCTAAGCGCCTATTCTAACCTGTCACTCCATCCTTTCAGTTGTACGCTGGTGTGTCACACATGTCAGTGTCACCTGCAACTCTGGCCTTAATCATGCTCATTACAATGCACACTAAATTAAAAAAAAAACCAAACATCTACCTCTTTTTAATGGTCTGGTAACCTTCTATGACTTCAGCTGTCTCAGGACAGGTTTTTTTTACTACTTCTGTAGAATTTTAATTATTTGTTTATTTTTAATAAACTCAAACCTGAGATTTGGATTTTGGTTTTATTATTTTAAGGCTTCATTCTCAGTGCTGGTTTTGTTCATGTGCATATGAAAATAAGTTTAGGTTGTGATTTCTCTCTTCCTCCCAATGTATTTCACAAGATAATTAGTCTTTTTTCTCTTTTAGTCTAGTGGTAGCATGGACAAAAACAATATTTCTGACAATATGGAAGCTGGAGAAGTAGAACGTAAACAGACTGGTGCAAGTGGCTCATCTTGGGCGCTCTTCACATGTAATCCCATCCACTGCTGCAATCAGGGGCAGAAGTCTGGGCTGTGTAATATATCAGTGAGTCATCAGGGCATCTCCTATATTCTTATACTAAAATTCTTACAAGGGCTAAGGTGTCCTATTTTTCTCAAGGATATAGGGTTTTGCGCTCTTCTAATTAATTAGAAGTTTAAAGTATTTTTTGATGGTTTATCAAGATAAACACCCATGTCACCACACCCTTCTCTACACTGCAGGCAAGAAGAGAAGTAAAATTATTGATTCTAAAACATATTCAAAGAGTGTGCAGTCTAAAATTTAAACCTTGATAGTATTACAAATCTGCACATTAGTTTGCTATGATCTACTAAAGTTCAAGTATTTTGTCTTTCAGTGATGTAGGATATTTGCTGCCCACCTGCATGTGCAGGTGCATGCAAAGGGCATGCTTTTGTTACATATACTTGGTTTAGTGTTTTATATTGCTTATCCTCTGCTGACAAAAAAAAAAACAAACCAAAAACCAAACAACAAACCTCAGCCACCTGATTCAGCAAGGCAAGGTGAAGAAAATACAGTTTCTTTCTCAGAGAGTAGAGCAGACTCATTATAGATGAAAACAGAAAAGGTATCCTACAAAAGTAGTGGTACCACTTTGCAACAGGTCAGGACAGTTAATAGCTTGAAGGAGGAAGATCCTGATACTGATCAATTATTTTTTGTCAATTCTCAGTTCATTTTGTAACTACTGTCCTCTTGTCTTTATGGATGAGGTGGTTCATAACTTTCAATTCTGACTTAATTTTGAAGTGCTAATATTAAAAAAAAACAAAAACAAAAACAAAAGGTGGAGATAGACAAGGTGAAGATATCTTAATTCAACTTAAGAAAGGACAAAGATGAACTCTGTAAAAATGGATCTCTACTGGAAAAGCCTGCTCACGCCAGAATAATGGGGTTCTATTTAGTGATACTACCTGATCTCAATAACTGTAGTTGTGTAGCTTAATTTGGTTTACAGTATGGAAATACAGATCTCTCCTTTTTATATAAAAGCCTGGTTTATATCTCTTTCATGCCTACTATGATCCTCCTTAGTTCTGCAAACAGTTCTTTCCCATTAGAAAATAATAACCAAAATGAATAAGTTTGCTAAACAGTTACTTTTAAATTGAATTTATCAAGCTACAATTATCACAAAAATTATCTTCGCCCCCCTCTTAGACCATTTATTGAAATAGCATATATTCTATGGTTTTGAATTATCTACACAGAAGGAAATTAAAAGTATTTTCCAGACTTTTTGCCTTCTGCTAACCCCAAACCAACTTTATTTTTAAAATGAGCTTTGTGTTTCTGCAGAAAAATATGAACACTTGGAAATTCATCTAATCACTATACGATTACATAATCAAGCCAACAGAAAATCAAAGAGCCAATTAAAACAAACAAACAAACAAAAAGTAAAACTCAAGGATCTCTAGAAAGCCTCAGCCTACCTAGGTAATTAGGCAGATAGCATTTGGGGCAGTATATTCAAAGTCAAGTGCACTGGACTGAGGCCGAATGTCTTAAACAACTAAAAACTTTGGGTGGTGGAGAAATTTAGGACCAAAACTCAACTTAATATCATACTGTGAGCATGAAAACAAGCTAGATATTAAGATGTAAAATGAGAAATATGAAATAAAACTGAGATTAATATGATGTTAGTCAATGCTATAATATTCAATCACTCTGTATGATGGTTTTGGATGACTTAATTTTTAATAAATATATTAATTTTTTTTTCAGATAGACTACAATTATTTAATAAAAGCAGAAGAAAAAATCCTTTCACATTAGAAGATGACTAAATACATTTGGACTGTTTATTTTAGAAATATAATGTATAACAGGACAGAAAAAAAAGATATAATAAAATTAAATTGTAAAAAAAAAAAAGAAAAGAAAAGATTGAAAGCTGCCTTTTAAAAGGAGTAGATACTTAAAAGAGTCAAAAAGGATAAGTGCTCATTCCCACCACCTAAATTCAGTAGTGGAATACATTGCTAAAATATATGACTTCAGGGAAGACCTTGGTGGGGCGGGTAGGGGTCTGATCAGGTGTGATGAGTCTTCAGCTACTACAGCTGCTCAGTTAACAAGCATGGTTCCAAACTGCATTACGTTGCACTAACTCAATGAGAGCACAATCCAGACTTGTGCGTTTACCTAAGGACTCATTCAGTACGCAACTTATGAACTCGTATTATCAGTTTGCTTTCAAGAGGTTTTGTGTTCCTCCTCATCAACATGCTGATAAAACCACCACAGCAGAAATATTAGAGAACAAAGAGCTATAATTAGCAATTTTTCTGTACCAAATAATGGATGTGCAAAGAGAATACTCTTGCTGAGAAACCAGTGTACTCAATTGTGTTTGATATTTGAGGGTGGTAAAGGAAGCATCACACAGCTTGGTACAGGGAGATTGGCATGTTTTCGTAGCAAAACAGTCCAGGTTAACTCAGGGGTCACTTTAGCCAAGGTTAAAGCAAATGACCTAGATAGAGAGGTAAACAAGTCATAATAGCATGCACACTACCCAAAAATATCCTCAAATGGTGTAGA
>WHYT01013164.1:142226-154622 GCA_009806455.1 Tetrax tetrax
AGATACTTAAAAGAGTCAAAAAGGATAAGTGCTCATTCCCACCACCTAAATTCAGTAGTGGAATACATTGCTAAAATATATGACTTCAGGGAAGACCTTGGTGGGGCGGGTAGGGGGAGAGAAAAAATTGTTGATACATACGATAAGAACGAACACATTTCACCAGCTAAAATAAAAAAAAAAAATCAAAAAGAAACTGAAGTGTCTTGTTTTAACTGTTAATTATTTGAAGTAATTTTGTATTGTGGAGTATCCTGCAGTTTCTTTTTAAGTAGCCAGTACTGTCAATGATGAAATGCATTTATCTTTGGTCTGATCAGGTGTGATGAGTCTTCAGCTACTACACCTGCTCAGTTAACAAGCATGGTTCCAAACTGCATTACGTTGCACTAACTCAATGAGAGCACAATCCAGACTTGTGCGTTTACCTAAGGACTCATTCAGTACGCAACTTATGAACTCGTATTATCAGTTTGCTTTCAAGAGGTTTTGTGTTCCTCCTCATCAACATGCTGATAAAACCACCACAGCAGAAATATTAGAGAACAAAGAGCTATAATTAGCAATTTTTCGGTACCAAATAATGGATGTGCAAAGAGAATACTCTTACTGAGAAACCAGTGTACTCAATTGTGTTTGATATTTGAGGGTGGTAGAGGAAGCATCACACAGCTTGGTACAGAGAGATTGGCATGTTTTCATAGCAAAACAGTCCAGGTTAACTCAGGGGTCACTTTAGCCAAGGTTAAAGCAAATGACCTAGATAGAGAGGTAAACAAGTCATAATAGCATGCACACTACCCAAAAATATCCTCAAATGGTGTAGAGGTTACTACTACTCTTCTAGACTTTACAAGAAACATACATAAGGATACACAGCCATCTAGTGAGTGCTGAAGGATGCTGATGGAAAGCAGCAGGTGGCCAGAACAGCCTAACTGTTCTGCTGGGAGGTAGCTACCCTCAGATCAAGGGAAGTTTAATAAAAGTCAGTAACTTTTAGCATTGTTCCATGCTTTGTTAAGTATGGAACCACATATAATAATTTATGACATTTTTAGATGCAGAAGTACAATATGGAAGGAAGAGTATTTTGAGGAGAAAAAAAAAATGCAATTGAGTTCTGCCCTGAAGACTGTTCTCGGTACCAAAGTAGTATTCCTGATGAGAGCATGCTTTTTCATGCAGAGATTGTGATGCTAGCACACTTCAGTACTGTGAAGTAAAAATACTGTTTTCCCTATACATATGTAAGTCAAACACATGTTTTTTGAGAAGCTGCAACAGTAATACAACAGCTTCAGTCATGAAGCTGCCCTTTAAAGTA
This sequence comes from Tetrax tetrax, assembly GCA_009806455.1. Taxonomy (NCBI): domain Eukaryota; kingdom Metazoa; phylum Chordata; class Aves; order Otidiformes; family Otididae; genus Tetrax; species Tetrax tetrax. Next base: position 143,554 of record WHYT01013164.1, read on the forward strand.
AATGAACTTACAGATGGTTTTCAACCATGTTTGGTAACTAGAAGATAAAAGCAAAGTTAAATATGGCTGAACCTAGCAGTATTCCAACTGGTTACATGTGCTACCCTGCCTTTGCCAAATCCAAAGTAAAATGACTCATTTACTGAATGAGACGACAGGCTCATAGCTTATACACGTAGAAGATTACTGCAGCTCAATTAGCGGGCTACTACTAAGCTGTGCTTAATCATTGAGATTCCCGAGAGCTTGAATGGGCTGTAATCTTTGTTGTGAAGATGTTATCTATGGATTTAGCAACATGCAGTCTAGTCTAGTCTGGATGAATTTAATGGATAATACTTTAAAACTGGTTAGGAAATTAATCTTGGTAGTTACCACATTCATTTTTAAGCTGGAAAGCTTTGTTGAATCAAATTTCTTACAGAGATGTCCTGGTTTGCATTCTGCTCAATATTTTTACTAATGATATTCAATACTGACAAGAATTTCAGCATCACTCTGTGGCTTGGTTAACAGAGTAGGAAGAAATCCCTTTTCTTGAATTTGCAGACAACATCATGCAAAGAAAGGCTTAAGACTTGCTACAGAATGATTTTAAGACTTCAAAAAAAAAAAGTCAGAAAAAATCTGAGGAAACTATCTATAAGAACGTAATTGGCTTAAGACAACTGCAAATGTATCTATTTCAGCCCCGACACAGTATAGGAAGCACCACAAAACTGAATTCAGTCACTTTCATCCCTTTCAATTCATCTCTACCCAGAAGTGAGAGAAGCACTTTAAACTACGTCCCATCACAGTCTTTGGCTCATCTAAAAAGCAGATCCTTAACCAGGATGTTCCTATGAAGGCACATTCAGTTCAACGAAGCAGCCACCTTCTAAAAAAGTTCATCTGGGACACAGCTAATTTTATTCAGCAAAAGCTATTGTGACCTTTAATTGCATATTAACACCTCTGATTTGTGCTGATAGCCATTTCCTGGATATGCTTCTGAGGCACACTGCTAGCAATGAGTAATTACTGACCTTTAGCCATTGAATTAACATCTCTAATTGTAAACAAGAACAGTTAAACCAAACCTCTTCCTAATGAAGCGGCTTATAAGACTATTATTTGGCTGGTCTACTACAGAATATCAATTGCCTTAAAGACTGGGAAGGATTTTTTTTTTTTTTTTGTCCTGAGGATTTCCTGATTTTTATTCTGCAGAAGTTGCTCTGGGTGTATGTGGTTGTGTTGGGTTGACCTTTGCTGGACACCAGGTGCCCACCAAGCTGCTCTATCACTCCCTTCCTCAGCAGGACAGAGGGGGAGAAAGTAAGATGGAAAAAAACCAACTTGTGGGTCCAGATAAAGGCAGTTTAATAAAGCAAAAGCAAAGGCCACACATGGAAGTAAATGAAAACAAAAGATTTGTTCTCTACTTCCCCTCAGCAGGTGATGTCTAGCGACTTCCCAAGAAGTGGAGCTTCAGCACACACAGCTGTTGATCCAGAAGACAAATGTTGCAATAACAAATGTTTGTCCCCCATCCTCCTTTCTCTTAGCTTTTATTGCTGAACAGAAATTGTATAGTATGGAATATCCCCTTGGTCAGTTTGGGGCAGCTGTCCTGGGTACGTCCCCTCCTCAGCCTACTGCTGGGTGGCAATGTTGGAGAAACAGCCTTGATGCTGTGCAAGCACTGCTCAGCAGTAGCCAAAACACTGGTGTGTTATCAACACCTTTCTAGCTACCAGCACAAGGTACAGCACTATGAGGGCTGCTATGGGGAAAATTAACTCCAGCTCAGCCAGACCCCGTGCAGTGCTTTACGCAACTGTGGCTGGAAAGGTTATGTCTACGCTACATCTTGCCTGTTGAAGGAGCGGGATTACGTCAATGCTACTTTAATTTGTTGCTGCTTGCCATGTTTCTTTGTGCATCTAGTGATGCAAAGTCACAGCCTGTAACCAAACCACAGTAGGATGTTCTCGTCAAATCTCAGAATAAACAAGTTTAGGCCAGCAAATTCATATATGGCAGAGCTGGGAGACATTAATATTGCATAGACCTAATTTTTCTACTTTCTTGCAAGACTTCTTGACTATCCCCTCACACAGAGATATAAACATAAACTTGAAGCTGCTCAGGAAATATGTAAATTATAATCCCTCTGACATAAGACTACTACTGACTTATTCAAAGCACAAATTACACACAAATGGCATGTCTACGAGCATTGCCTATGAAAGATTTGTGTCTTTCTGGTATCATGATAGTGCAGTTCTGTAGAACTGTCTAGGATTGTACACCTAGTGGAAATGGAAATAAAAAAATCTTTAGTCTCAATACCAGCTAAAAAAAGGTGTTGCAACAGTTTTTTGTCTCCTATTTAAACAGAAGTATCTATTATCTTCCCTATAAATTCAAAACACTCTTTTTGGTTGTATTCTCTCCTTCTATCTGCCACAAATCTCTAGAGGATGTCCAATACAGTCTGAATAGTTAGTTAGTCTTCTATTCCAGAAACACTTTCCAGACTTATTCAGCTATTGTTAGCTTTTTTTTTCCTCTCCTTCTTATCAAAGCCTCTAGACAAATCTATTTTCCTATGCAAGAATTATAAGTGCTGCCACCTTCAGTTAAAAGGAGTCCACTTCTTACAAGGATAAGTTACAGCAATAAACTTAGAGTTGTATTAAAAGGAAGATAAAAATTATTAATATTAGAGGAATTCTTCTTAACGATAAATATAGATAGCATTTTTGGAGTTTTAGTAGTAGCTGTGTTCTGTCACAGCCTTTGAGAGAAACTGAATTGAAAAATAATTTGTTCTAATATATATTAATTAAAATTATCAACACCTGTTGTTTTTGAAAAAAACAAACCAACACACCAACAAACCACAAAACCACAACCATATATGTGAACTGGATGTGAATTGGTGAACTCCCCAAAGGAGGTACTGGCCCCTGCTTTCCCCTTGTAGCCATTAACATAGGTGTAGCGTATCTATACCTCGGGGGTGCTCTGAGCTATTGAACTAGTACGCCTGGCATACTTGCATGAAAACAGAAATAGCTACTAGCTAATCCGGCTAACATAATGGGGGCCTTTGCTACCTTAAGCACACTACAAACAATTATTACCCTTTTTTTTTTATTCCTTTCTACGTCATAAACATACAGTGAAGACTTAAAATTTTTATTTATTTTAAATGAAATACCATTTTAGGTAACCAGTTTTACTAACTATATTCTTAGCCCAGACCTGCTAACTAGATGAGGCACTTGATCTAGCTGAATTCCTATTAAGTTTCCTTACTCTGGAATTCCCAGACAAGAAAGAAAAAAAATGAAAAAAAGAAAAACATCAATGCCAGCTCAGTTTTTCCATTATAGAACTGAGTCACCCAGGGACTGAAAAGAGGTATAAGACCTTGGTTATTTTTGGTGCAATATAAAACTGAAGTCAAGAGAAATTAACATGATTCTTACCTTCTTGAGAACTATACACCAGATTTTTTTTTTCCAAAACCAATACCTTCTGTATGTTCTGTTGAACAACTACATTCAAAGCAGTATAATTGTGTTAACAATAGAAGACATCTCTTAGAAGTGTAGAAAGCAGAAATATAGAGGTAGTGAATGGAAAAAGAAACCTCACAAGACTTGACATAAGTCATAATATTTTGTACATCACTCAAAAATCACAGCAAGAAACAGTGTATAAAATCCTAAACATACTGAAGGTTCTCTCACAACCAGGAAGTTAAATACAAAGGTTTAGCTACAGACCCAAATATCTAAAAAACTATTTTGTAGAATATGAACACCCTCAAAGAAATTCATGTGAAGACAACAAAATTACCTCCATAAACAAGGCCTTAAAGTCAGAAAGTATGAACTTAAATGGCTAAAATCTACAAAAATCTACAGCTGTTAATGACTCCTGATTTTTGTTTGCTTCAATTGTAATCTATATAAAGATAATGTGTTATAAACTGTAATTAGAATATTCAATTTAGTGGAATTTCAGTCTAGGTAAAGACCGTTGGAGTCAAATTAGTTATTATACCTCTAGGCTCTGGACCCGTTAATGACTTAGCCACAGCTCCACAGAGAATAAAACACACAGACTTTGCTTCTTACAGCCCTAACTGGGTCCTGCCAAGAAGTGAAGCACAGAGATATTAAAACTCATACTGTAGAAATTACTGCTTTCACTTGAAAATATGTTGTTCATCTATGAATAGCATAAAAAAAAAAAGGAGGGAACTGTATTATTCAAGCCACTTATAGCAATTCTGGAAACCATCATAGAATAACCTCATTTTCAGCCCTTTTATTCGCAAGATCTAGGATCTGAGCGCTCATTAAAATGACAGAGGAAACAAAACAGGCCTGGTTTATGCTTCCTTCCCATCCTCTTTTCCTAAACGTCAGCAGAATTTACAAATGTTTTCTGTCAGCTTTTTCCCTTCATGCCTGTTCTCCACTGTCATCATGCACTTTGTTTTCACCAGTCTCTCTGCCCTTCTCTGCTGTAGTAACTAGATTTCTCCAGCTCCAACATTCTATTAAAGACGTGTCCAAAATACTTATCATGTTTGTTCGCCTGCGCTTCTGAAGCACTGACAACGTACTGGTTTGAAGCCCAGATCACTCACTGAAGATTTACCAGCCACTTTCTCTGCATCCTACCTAAATACCATCAATACCCCATTTCTGGTCTTAAGAAGTTGAAGGTCATTCCTGTTTTATTTGAAAAGGATGTGAAGCCATTCCTTAACTGCAGTAGCTCAGACTCCAAAGCCTTCAGAGAAATTAGGGCAGAGTTCCTGCCATCTTTCTGCCTCCAATCAGCTTAGTCAAGGAGCTGCTTCTATGTATACGCTCAGCAAGGCTGCTGGGGTTTTAATCTGGTTGAAGTGTTAAAAGCTTGTGAGCAGCTATAGAGACAAAGCCAGGGGAAACAGAAGCCTCCCTTTGTGCTCTATCAGTGTATTGCTGTTTGCATGCCGAATGCTTTTATTTCCCTCCCTGCCCCCCTCTCTGATGCAATCAATAAGAGTGAAATATCTTTGTTTTCATAAAGTTAATTCCAAAAAAGCGCTGATAAAATAGGAAGTGGTGTTACAAAACTGAAAACACCCCTCAGCTGGGCTCTGCACTGGGCTGGAGGAGTATGACACTGACCTCCAAGCAGAATCAGTTTATACCCTCAAAGCGTCAGACAATTTGTCAGTAGAGGAAGAGTGGCTATAGCTGCCTGTGGGCAGAAGAATGTAGCTGAGGATCTTTTATTAAAGCTGTTCCCCCTGTTCCTGACATTCCTTTTGCCTACAGCTCAGTCCACAGCTTGCTGTTAGCAGTGTGCTGTTGCCTGACTTCTATAATGCATTAATTTTAGCATCATAACATGCTAACAGAAACACTTTTTAGCCTGGTTCTTAAGAAAGTGAGGTTTGTATTGTAATGCATAAATATATAGAGATTTTTCCTTTACTCACAACTGAATATATGGTTTGATTTCCACCAGTTTTTCAAAGAATTACAAACCCTAATAGTACTATATTCTTAGAAGTTTTGTGAAATACATGGTTAGTTAGAGGAAAAACTCACTAATGCCTCCCACTGAGCTCAGTTGTCGCTCTAGTTGGAAATCAGAAAGACATAAAGAGTATGAAAACTCCAACCACAGAGAGGAGGGAGGAACAGAGACAGCCACCCTTTAATGATAGTTTTCACTATATTAAGTGTGAGAGAATTTGGCTAGGAGATGGGTTCTCATGAAACCATGCTTAATTCATTTTGCTGCCAACAGAACTCCTGTTGATGTCTGTGTGCTGCGTCACCCAGCACTGAAAAATGCTTCTGTCACAGTGAAGAGTGCTTCAGCGTGTCTTGGGCTTTCTGACAAATAGTGTTCTCACAACGCAAATACTTCATCCTTTCTTTTTCAGTTCTTTGAAATCAAATTTCAGAGTAAGAATCACTCCAGAGCAAAGAGAAAGCTGAATGCAAGAGCTTTGGTGAATGGAAATAGGAAGATAAAAAGAAGAGTGAAGCAAAGAAAAGCAGTAACCAGTAAACCGCGATTCAGAAATATTTTCCTCAGTTTAGAAAAACTTAAGGGGAAGAAAAATGTTTGTTACTCTTTTTGAGGCTATTAAAAAGAAAATATAATTAAGCAAACATTTTTGTTTTACTAATGAAATGGAGTGCTCCATTTAGTCACAAAAGCCTCAATGTTGCTGTTTCTTGCAGAGATTCTTCTTTCTTGTATCCTTGCTGGATCTGACATTATAATCTAAACCCAAATATGCAAGACAAATGATCTCCCAGATCTCAGAAATCCAGTTAAGCCACAGTATTTAATAAGTAAAGTAATATTCTACTTCTGTAACCATTTTAATTTGAAAATACTTCCAATGACTTCAGTAGTCCAAAAAAAATGTGTCTGGACTGGTAAACAAAGTGTTGCCTCTGCCTAATGCATTCCAGCATTTTCAATATACCTTTACAACTGTTTGATCATATTCTAAATTCCTAAAAGTGTTGTTTCAAAAGCAAATTGAAAGTAATTCTAATCCTAATTCTTTAACACCATTTTTTGTTTGGTGCTTTTTTTCAAAACATGTTTTTTAACTGACTTAATCCAATTTATGTATATGAAAATGCTTCACTTCCAAGTAGAATAGGGAATAAATTTTAATCTCATTAAATTTGCCATATAAGTGATTCAAATGCATACTATACCTTCCACCCTGAAATTCTATTTCTGTATATGTCTTGTTTTCCTCATGTTTTCATAATTGGCCTCTTATTTATCTAACTAGGTGTGACTCATAGTATTTTTATATATATATATATTTTTTTTTTTAGTACTTTACAGTTTATGAAGCATTTGCCTATGCAGATGTCTGAACATATTGCTGTACAAACCCAATATGAGTTTCAGACTTTTAACAATATGGTACTGAGTTCTTCAGAAAATAATTTTAAATGAATAGTTTTCTGTTTAGGGTATTATGTAACTGATATAAATTACTTATGCTCAGCACTGAAACACAAAAGAAATCTGTGGCTGTAGTATGAGTCTAACAGCATGCAACTAGTGTTACTCACACTGAACTTTATATTCATACTAGTTCAGGTAATGAAACAGGAGTAAAAACAATGTAAAAAAGGAAGCAAAAAGGGAAGAAAGTTAGTTGAGCTATAGCAATGAAGGGCAAGGAAAGTAGTGGAAAAGGGGATGGAAAAGGGAAAAAGCCTAGTGAGGGAAAAAGAATTTTGTATAACATTTTATACATGTCTATACACACATACATAATGTTATTAGCAAACTCCTAAGTATCTGGCATTTGAAATAATACTTTAGAAATTCACATGTTCATTTGAGTACATTTTAGCCCAACAATTTTCAATGGGTGCAGAGGCTGACCCTTTTGATACATCATTCATTTGAAGTGTGTATTTGTTGGCTGAGATATAATTAACTACTAATGTTAAGCTAATGCTTGTTAAGCTCAGCTTCAATTTTTTTTATGTGCATGTGGACTCTATTGCTCTTATTTTACCCAAAATGGAAAAATCTGTTCTTTGTGAACTATATTTATCCTAGTTTATCCAGTATCAACCGGAGGAACAACCATAGGCAAAGTACCTACAAGCATGCATCTCTACAAAGAGCATATTAAAAATTATTAATAGTTCTGCCTGGTACGTCCAGGTAGAAGAAATTTGAAGAAATAAATAGAATGGGTTGAGTTGTCTTGCTTGGCAGACCAAAAAAAAAAAGCATGCCAGACTGGAGCTACAGAGACCAGTGAGAATCTGAAGTGACCCTGGGAAAGTCAAAGCTACCTGGCAATGCTACACACAACTTCAAGCATAGTATTACCACAAAAAGCAGACAAAGGACTCATCATGGATTTTGACTGTATGCTTTGGAAAATGCTTACAGCAGGGCATGTTCTGACGTTCCTTCTAAGGACTCCCTTATAGACAAAGTAGACAAAGGGGGAGCAAGATAAAACTTTTATGAATATAAAGGAAATCCATGAAAGAAAACAATAATGATTAACAAAAAGTGACAGGACATAAATTATAGGTAACTAAAGACAAACTGTGAGGAATGAGAGAAATGAACAGGAGAAACAAAAGTACTAGGATCACAGAAAGGAGAGGATAATCGGTTTTTAAGAGCAAAACAAGTTTGCTGATCACGGGATTATCTAATGTTATGTCCAACCTAGAACAGGTCTCCAGTTCCTTCAACTTCCACACAGAGCTTTCTCTGTCTGTCTTTAGAGAATCCAGGTCATGTTGCCTTCCTTGCATCAAGGGGATTTTCTGTATAAAAAACATTGTGTGTCATATCCATATCCATATTTGTTACATGGATATAACCTAGATGAAACAAACCCTAGAAGGATACAGAGCCATGCAAAACCCTTAAATCCTAACCAAGGAGGAAAAGTTGCTTGATTTTCAGAACTCTTCAGATTACATGCACTTTGATGTGCTGTCTCGTTGCTTTCCAGACAAATTCTAACACTGTAATGTTTTGGATTTCTTCCATATAGCAGACTCCACTATTTCACTTCTTCAGCCTTCCTTGTGTTACGAGACAAACTTGTGACTTGCAACACCATTAATCATGTTTAATCAGGATTTAAAGATCTTATGTAATAAAGAGTTTATTACATCCATGGCAAATTATTTTAAATACATAATTATACTGATTAAAGTTTAAAAATCAGTAAAGCCTTACTACCACCAAGAGTTCATCTTGGTTCGATTGCCTTTTTTAATGCCTTTGCCTACTAGGGTTAAAAGGCTTTCTAACAAGAATCTTCTATACAGATCATCTCCTAGATCACTCCATATATTCTCTTCAATAAATAGCTAATGGTCTATGAAAAGCAAAATTTCTTTTTGTGAAAACTGTCTGTGACAGACTCAGTTTTTGTGAAAAGGAATATATTAAAGGAGATGTGACATGCTTTGATAACAGCATAAGTTTTAGAGGCAATTGTGTTTATCTTCTATAGCAATCTTAAACCTTGCAGACCTTTCAACACAGTAGGCAGCTAACCAAGAAATTTCCCATCAGTAAGAACATGTTGAGCATTATTTGTTTGAAAAGATACTTGTTGGCAGCATTAAAAGCAGACCATTGTTGGCACCACATAACGATGTGCTTCTTAACTACAGAAAGAAGTCTAGTTTTTTGTTTGATTTTGGGGGTGGGGTTTTTTTTCTTTTTTTTTTTTTTTTAATTTCTGAAGAACTGAATGTAGTACCTTTGAAAACAAAGGTGTAAAACCATCTGCTACATGAAAAATTCAGCATCATAGTCCCATAGAAAAACATTCTTGCTAATCTGGATTTTATTGTGGTTTTTTTTTTTTTCACAGAAACTACACATTGTAGCAATCAAACAACATTTATTTTTCTTCTAAAGCACATATAGACAGTAAGACTGCTTAATGGATGAGCATAAATACCATTAGCGCCGTTATAAGCCATGAGTATTTGATGTATACTGGCTCCTTGCTGATGTTCCTGCTAAGTTATTTGTGCAGGAAGTAATGGTGAAATGGAAACTATAAAGGTTAAGTACATCACTTTTAATGATTTACACTGCCTGTGAAACAGAAGGAACAGTCACTGGCATCTCAACTTGCAAAAGATAAATAAACGTACACCCTCCCTACTGTTTCTATCCCTATACCAGCATCCAGGAATGTACCACCAGTAAGCTCCACTGGAACAGTGCAGGAGCTGACTTCAAAAGGGAAAATGAATATGCACAGGAGTAGGAACTGTATTAAGTAATTAATTAATTCAGTATGCAACTGTAAGAAGTGTGAAATCTAGTTGTCCAGCATCATTCACATACAGGTTGGACAAAATAAACATGAATGCGAGAAGCCACTTTCCTGACTTCATCTTGGTGTTAAATTTCCCAGCTTATTTGGCATGCAATATTTGTATATGCAAGCATTTAGAAGGGCAGAAATAGAATGAAGTGTAACTAAAAACAATACAAAAAGGGTTATTTAACATCCAAATGTATTTTTAAACCCTCATCAATTTCATAAGTGGCAAACTGTTTTTCTTTAATCAAAAAGGAGAAAAAAAAAAAAAAAAAAAGAGTAATCTTAGTATCATGTTAAGAACAGAAAATCATGAAGTTTAGACATGGAATTCCCTTGTACCTCATCACTAGCCAAGGCCAATGGAGAGCTGGCCTTATTCATCTAAATTCTCATTCAGATGACTCAAACATGGCTGACTTACACTTCAGAGACCTGGGATACATTTAGCGGTAAATATTCGATAACGGCAATATACAAATGCTAGGGAAAGGAAAAAGTACACATGAGAACAAGTCATAGCTAGCATCATTAAAACTATATCAGAGTTTTATTTTTATAAATAAAAATATATATTGAATACACAGGGCTAGAGTTTAAAGACTTTCACAGGAAATAGTCTTGAATTCTAAGCTGTACTAGCTGATTTTAAACGCACATTTTTCACATGCCAGAGTTTCTTATTATCCAGCCTTTGAAATATTCTCAATGAAAGCAACCCCCTCCCCTTTTTTTTTTCAGTTGAAGTTGCCTCTGTACTCTAAGAGTACAACAGGCAAAGCAAATTTATTTTTAATTACGTTTTGATTTCTGATTGTGCTGCAGTGCAAAATGATTTTGCATTTTACTTTGGAGTCAGGATGGAGGAGGGAATAAAAACAATAAATAAACCCCCCACAAATACCACAAACCACAAAAACCCTTGGCCTGAAACTGTAGTTCAGTGAGGATGCCCTGATTAGAGAAGAAATTGCTTGCTTTCCCACTAAACCAAATAAAAGTATATGCCATGCTGGACAGTCCCCTAGCTTCTACAGGGGCAGAGAAAAACCTTCGCCTAATCTTACCTCATGGTTAGGGCAGCTTTTGAGCTATAGGATCTCTAGGTTTAAGCCCTGGAAGCCTTTGCTTCATGATTGTCACAATCCAAGATTATTGCAAAAAAAAAAAAAAAAAAAAAAAAAAAAAAAAAAAG
>WHYT01013164.1:154642-164817 GCA_009806455.1 Tetrax tetrax
GGGTGTGCTGGGTTTTTTTCATTACCTCATTTCATTATTTTCCTAATTTAGGTTAATGGTATACCACACAATTCGATCAGCTAATCTTTGATCAGCTGTTAGAATGACTGCTATTAAATTTGCTACTTTGCCTTTCCCCTTACCCAAATTAGTAGGGAAGCCTATAAGATGAATTGGACATACATAGCTTTGGCCGAAACGCAGTATGTATCCATCAGTTTCTAAATTATATTTATTTGTTTGGGTTTATTTTCTTTCAAAGTTTGTTCCCTGAACTTTCTTATTGTTAAGTCAGATTAGTAACCATGTAATTGTGTGGATGGCATTTTGGATTTCTAAAGTTAATGATTGCTTATTTACATATTTTAGTTCTCACATAATTCCATATTTTACTTTCTTCCACATTCTGAAGAGATGTTCACCTAGCACCCTTGCTTGAAGAAATCAAGCCCTGTGAATTTAAGGTTCCACACCCACAACCCCACAGACAATCACCTTCCCACCTTCAACTGCATGCTCACTATTTACCATTCTTAACTGAATCTTGAAGGCAATTAACTACACCAAGGTGTTATAATATGCAAGCTTGCTCACTTTGGTTAAGAAGTACAACATCTTTTTTTGTCAGTTGTTGCTATTTTATTATCTTAATTGCATCAGTAGTTATTTGAGATTAAAAATTGAATAGCTAAAACCATTATTGAAGAGACAGTAACAGAAAACCTGGAGAATTTGCCAAAGAATATTTTTCACTTATTTCATGGATTTTAAAAAAAAAATTTGAGGCTTTAGTGCCAAAACATATTAGAAGTGCTGAGTCACATGCTTTATTTTCTCCTTATCATTAGCTTTACTCTGAATATTCATAGTTCTCAACAAGCTGAGATTAATCCACACCACGTCATTCTGCTTCACTGAGCTCTCCCTAAAGTAAACGCAAACAGAACATCTAGCACCTCTCAGAATGCGTTCCTCTGCCATTTAAATTTAATATTAAATAAAAAATTAATGTTGAAGACTATAGTTTTACCAGGCAAAAATTATTTTTTTGCTTTTAAAAATGAAATTTCTTTGAATAAATACTTTATTTTAAATGGTGAAATAGCTTTATCTAGGGAGTGTATTTTTTGAGAAAACCATAACGCTGCAGTGCAGAGGGTAGACTTAAAGATCCAAACAAAAATTGACAGTATTTACATTTTGCTAGTGCCCTGAGAAGAGCCCCACATGAGACTATAATACGATTAGCTGCCTATGAATAAGAAGAATAACTACTAAAGCAACAATACAAAAATCTGATTCAATGGGAAAGAATATAGTTCAAATCTATCCTGAATGAAGTAATATTATTGATATATATTTTTAAAAGTAGTCAGCAAACAGCTGTCTCAACATTTTCACAATATTCAGTATTTTCAAAGGAAATTCTGTATGCTTTTCCTCAACCATCTAATAAGCTTAGGAAGGCTGAGAAGCTGCTGGCCTACTTCACTAATACCTTTGTTTGAGCTGAATTCTCCAGAAATATATAGTGTCGCAGTTTATGGGTGACCCAGTAGACATAAGGAATTGGAGTTGCAGAAAGTCACACAGCCACTGTGAGAGATCAGCAAAGATTACAATTATGGTAACGGGTGAAGATTACAAAGATGTAAGAAAGTAAGTTTATACCAGGAATAAAGGACTGTACCTTTTCTCATTTTGATCACCTTCCTAAAGCCCTAGATAGATAAAGGCCTGCCACACACCCATTTTGGTGGTACTTCTGCCAATATGAATGTAAAAGTACATGGGAGAGTCTATATTTAAAAGAATGGTCTATATGTTACTCATGTGTGAGCTATAAGGAAAAAAAAAAAGCATAGAGGGAGAAGGTTCTTTCTTCATGTAAATTGAGATGAGAAGCAATAAATGTATTAAGAATATGTTATTATAGCACTTTAGAATTTAAGAACTTATATTTTTAGTACACTGGTTGCTAAACTGGAAGACTAAACCTCACCTTGGGCACCTAGAGTCTGTCAATACGTGATCTCCAGCTGGGATTTAAAGATAGCCAGTAAGAAACATTGAAAAAAAAATTCACAAAAAAACCTACACCCTCTTTGGAGCATATGTGCTCTATTCAACTGCAAGAAAGATATCCTTGTCTTCCAGGATCCATAGTCTTCAAAAGGAGCATCTAAGTCTGTGAAAAGGAGATTAGCTGGTTTCTTGAAACCCCAACTAGAGAAAACAGTCGTCTCAACCAGGCTATATAACTTCCTTTAGGAAACAGGAGAGAGAAATTCAGGGACAAGGAGAATGGTCCCCATCTGTTGTAGGCGAGTTTTTCCAGTACTTGAAGAGAGAGGTCCTCTCTCTTCCTCCTGCTGAAACTTTACCATTATTCAGAAAGTACATGGCCAAGGTCTCTAAAACAAAAGGTAGAATGTGATTAGGAGTTTCACTTTCTAACCCATTGACCAGAGGATGCATCTCTCAGAGGTGCAACTCCTAAGAAAACTTTAGTATTTTTAGTATTATTTTAAAATGGTCATTTGGAAAGGTTTCTAGAAAATAAATCACTTAAAAATAAGTGTACTTGGTCCTGTGAAGAAAAAGCTGTTTAAAGGTGTGCTTCTGCAAGTCTTTGCTGAAAAGAGTTTTCTGTGCTGTAACTCAATAGAGTAGCATAGATGAAGAAAACAGAGGAAAACAGAGCCTTCATTTTGAGAATAGAGAAGTAAAGATTATTTAGTCAGGAGAAGCATCCATTTGATAAACAGGTAGGTAGATCCTGAAATTAACTGACTGTTCCAATGAAGAACACAGCCAGAAACAACAAAAAATATTTCAGAAAAGTTAATTACTTCTTAACACATTAACCAATTAACATTAGGCAACAGATAAGCCAAACTGTTAATAAACTGGAAAAGTAAATAAAAACGTGTCAGAGTTTTAAACACATGGACTCCTACTCTTCACTTCTAAAAAACAAATACTGATAACTTGAATTTGATTTAAGTTTTTGTGACAGAGAAAATTTTCTTGTCTCTAGAAAGAGCATCCCCTGTATACTAATGAGAACAGTAAGTGGTAAATGCATGGGACCAAATCCCCTGCAGCACAAAGTCATTAAAGTGAGCCTTTCCTTGAGGGAACAGAATTAGATAAATATTTAGACAGCTATACTGCTGAAAATTTTATAATTGAATGACAGTGAAGGTGGACTGACTACAGCAGGCAGCAACAATTTGTTTTCGTTGGTGGTTTAGAGCCTATTGAGAAAATTTGGAAATTTAATTAAGAGATGAAAGCCTTTGGAAGAGCAGTCTTGTAACCACTTTAAAAGAAAAAAAAATTTATTGCCAATAATGCAAGTCAGTTTAAAAGAAAAAAAAAAAAAATCACAATTCCATTCTCCCATGACTAAAAACTAAAAATATAAACCTTGTCTTCTTCCTTGGGTGAAAAAAAACCCAACATTTATCAGTTGTTCTGGCAGTTTAACTTAATACATTAAAAGCACCCTGTTTCAGTTGTGTCACAAGCAAATGGTAAGTTGGACTTAAAAGGTATCAAATACCAAAAAGTGAAGGCATTTATCTGACTGTTCTTTAGTTTGGGCTTGACATATTAATCTCCAGTAAAGTGACAGAATTTTATTTTAATGATGGAGATTTTTTAGTAAGAATTTTCCCTAAGTCTTTGGCAGGTTGGTTTGATCAAAAGCCAAGCTAGCTGCTACCTGCTGCAACCCAGAATCTCCCATGTCTTTGTTGTCCTTTATATGAAGACCCAAAAACGCAGTTTCCTAGACCCACATCACACCAGAATTTTATTCTGGTCTTTTATGATTCCATAAGGTTTTCAAAATAACATTAAAGATAACACACTAACTTGTCTGTAGCAAGGTACTTTCAAGAAATTCTCCACACCCACTTTCAAGGAATGAGTGCCTTTTTCTGGTGAGCCTAGTGGAAATAATTTGTGAAAATAATCAAGGATGTTAATGAGATTAAAGTTAATTAGTTGTCTTTACCCTATGGCACAAAGTTTTACAGTGAAGGAGAATTTTATATACTGCTCTTGAATTTAACCCGATTACAGTTTGCCATATTGATCTGAACTCTGCAACAACTGCACACTAAGTCGCCTGGAACCTAGGAGCTGTTGTATTTATAAAGCTGAATCGAGTGCTGTCACTTTGTGAATCGCAATTCTTTAATATCTTCTGTTCTTTCTAGTATGAAGTAAACTAGTTTCAGCATTATTTCAACATTCTGCATCAGCTCAGTAAGAGATTTGGCCTTTATTACAACAACTTATATTGGCATATCGCTTATATGGCAACAATTTCTAAATAACTCTTCCAGTCTCCAGTTATTTGACATTCAGGAACATCTTGAGGAAGAGATGTTTATTTAGCAAACTTTAATAAAAAGAGTTAATAAAAATAATACCTTTTATGAATTGGTTCAGTTGCTTTTTGAACTAATGAAATTTTCAGCATCCACTGTAGTGGAGAAACAAGCTATATCATGCAGTTTATAGGTCGAGGCATTAATGGAAGTACAGGTATAACTGCTGCTACTTGGCATGGGCGGCGGGGGAGGGGGCGGGGTGGAGAAATAGAGCACAGTTGGATGATCTCATAGCCACCTCTTCCCTTTTAGGTAATTTAATGCATATTTAGACATGCAGAAGTCACTTTAAAATCTCCAGAATATAAAACTAATGTCTGCTTCATCTCTTGTTAACTGTGATTATGACCTATTCAACAGCATATAAACATTTCTAGTTTAAACTGATATAGTAGATACTGTTCTTGCCTGCAATCTACTGAAGCAGAGTTTTCAGGTTCATCTTCATGGACTCCTGACACCCAAAGTGCTTTAAATGTTTCACACAGTTTGGTACACCAAGTACTTCAGTAAATCAAATTTAACGTAAGTGGTATTTATTTTTCATACCTTTCTGCCCCAGTAATTTCTGCTAAATAGAATTCTCCCTTCCCAATGTGCTTCCTCTCAGGAGAGTTATTGGTCATGCATATTAAAGGATAACAAATTGTTAGTTTTCCTATTTTGTGCAACCACCTGAGAGCACAACTCCCAGTAGAAATCAAGCCTCAAGCTAAAGTTGTACTATTGGAGGTGTAAAAACTAAACATTATTAGAATCGTTGTTGCTGGAAAATATCAATGCTATTTCTTCTGAGAGATTTGTAATCTAATGAATTAAAGTAATTTTATTAGTCTGCAGCCACACACACAATTTACGTTCTGCAGAATGATAGCCCTTAATAGCAACCTCAGTAAAGCCAAACATTATTAGAAAAACTCCACTTCATGCTTTCCAGAAAGCAGACACTACACTGACATCAAAAAAAGCAACTTTAAAACCAGAGGCCAAAGGGATTATTGTGTAATTTTCCATGAAGCTAAACACTCTGTGCACACCATATGATTTTTCTTCATCAAGATTGGTGTCATTTTGCTGTACTTTCTGTTTTAACAGTAATTAATGTCATTAGACCCCAGGAGTGAGGGCTAAGATGTAGGAGTTTGTGGAGGTGGCACAATTATAACTTCAGAAAACAAACTGAAACATTTCTAGTGAAAGATTTTGGCAGCAAAGATTAAGAAACCAGATTTGCTTTTGACAAGCAGTCGACCCCATTTTCCAACTCAAATTAGACTTTACATTAACCTCAAAATATAGGCACAGGGGAAAGACATCATTACTTTTCCATATCAGAAAACAACAACAACAAAATTTGCAAAGTTACTCCTTTCAGGAACAAGCATGTTTTAGTAAGGGATGGGAAAGGGCACAAAAATTGCTTGTTAGAACTGCTACAGGTATTTTGCTTTACCTCCTTGATTATAGAGGACTACATTTTGTGAAGCGATGTTTATAGGAGTTTCACAGACTAAGAATCATAAATAAATTATTGTTGGCAGCCTAATTACACTTACTTGCAGCTTTTTACAGGAGCAAGAACTAGCTGGAAAAGAAGACTTCTAGAATTCAGGTAGTATATCTGAACACCAGTCCTCCTAGTAAATACCTTATTCCTAAGTGGCTACTCCTATTTTAAAAGTAACAATAAAAGAATCTTCAGGTTTCTTTTAAGACTTTATTGTCACATATTTCACTCCTTTCCAGTCAAGTTCAGCACAGATTTTGCTTTTGTTAGCATCACCTGTTTTCTGATAGAGGAGCATTAGAGGAGGGGGGAAAAAAACAAACCAACCAACCCACCCAATGAAAAAAAAACAACAAACATTCTCTTTCTCCAAATAGTTATCTGTAGTGAAGCCGTTCTGGTATGCTTTCTTTCATGTTTCTTAACTCTATATCTGTAGACTATGTGTAATTGCCGAGATGGTTAATAATGAGGATCTGCGACAGAAACAGTAAGCAAGTCACTATTGTTGTAAAATTTAACTTCTACACTTCTTTAACATTTTCTGCTGCCTGCTAAGCTTCATTTATATACTTGATTTTTCCTACGTTTCTTCATCATATCCACCTAACAAAATAATGAATCTTTCCTTTTACATTATTAGCATACCTACTCATATACTTAAAAATCCAGTGTTTGTAGTATTTGGTGCATTTTAAAAAGTAGCTTTCCTAATTTACAGTCCTTGGAGTGCAGGAAAACACTCGGTACTTTGCCCTGTGGTTCATCATCTCTTCCTTTGCCATTATGCCCTTGCTTTTTTCTCTTTCAGCCATTTTTCTGGGGCACTTAAGGGGAAAGGTGTTGCTGATAATAGAAAAACAGTTAAAAAACCCTGACCAAACAAAAATCAAACTAGGACCATATTTAAAATACAGGATTTATCTAGGGCTTTGTGAAATAAGTCAAGTTTCAGTTACCAGCAGGTGATCAATTATCCTATAAAACAAGGAGAAGAACAGATTTGATCTTTCCTCTGCTTTAAGATATCCCTGTAGAAAATAGTGACCTCTATGTTTAAGACTCTGCTTTTTAACCATTCTATAGAATTTAAATAGTCACCCACTTAGAATTCTAGAGGATGATTAAGAGTCTTGGTGAGCCTCCGATAGAGTCTGAAATTATTGGATTATAAATTTACCGACTTCTAATGTGTTTTGATAGGACACATTTGATTTCATTAGTCTTGCATCAAAGCCTGCCTCCCACTCTGATAGTCACAAATCAGGCTGCTAAGCACTACAAAAATAAGATATTTCCTCAGAGGCAGAGATATTGAAGTAAGTAGGTGTTTTCAATCAGCATTATGTCTTTCTAAACAGTTGTGTGCACAATGCTGAAGAAAAACAGTAGCTTAAAAACATTCCGTAGGTCTTGTCCTGAGGAACTATCCATGATTTTCATAAGAAGTATTGCTAAATTGAAGTCATATATACATATAACGAAGCCAGACAATCTAAAACGTTAGTTGTCCTTACAGTGCTTAAGGTTTCATGGTCTCTACTAAGATTTTAGACTGCCAAAGTGTTGAAGATTTCAGATAGGTTAAAGTTAACATCTTCATCCTACCCAGTAAGCCAGTGAAATTTATGAGTATTTGCATCATGTACTCTCAGCATGAAATTCCTTTTAACAAGCAGGCAGTCATATGTACCAGTTTAAACCAACAGAAGGATACACTTTCCTGTTTCATGAGAAAGTTCAGCTGCTGACAGCCAAGGTGACTGAAATAAAGACTTAATTTGAGTAAGATAGTGTCTTTCCCACATCCTTTCCCTCACTGGAAGCCCTTTCTACAGGCTGGAAATGTGATTAGCCTGTAGTAACTAAGCAGCACCTTGGCAGTAAGTTTGTTGAGTTGCGATTGCATTCTGTAGTTACAGAAAGAAATGAGAAACATGCTATTAATTTATCTAAACCAGATAAAGACAAGTATGAACCCCAGTCAGCTAATATGTGTTGATACTCCCACTCTGCTGGACACAGTGTTATTGATCCTTAGGGGCATGGGGTTGGTGGTGTCAAGTCAGAAGGACATAACTAATGTGCTATTTTTGCACTGGGGACATAGACTTATGCCTCTTGATAGTTCTAAGCAGTCTGAATAGGCAAAATACCCAGACAAAATTCTGTGATATTCTGTGAGAACTATTTCTATGACACTTCAGAGCAATTTTCTGCTATACTCCCCACATACACTGCTTGTGTGTGTCTTCCTGCATTTTTCCTGCTCATCTCATAAAAAAAAGCCTTCTGTTGAAGTCCCACCTGGAAGTTTCTGCAATCCAAAGATACATCATCATTTTCCCCCTCCTTTTTTTTTTTTTTTTTTTTGGTGTGCCATCCACAGATTCCAGACTTCTGAGTTGAAATACTTATTGAACCAGATGTACAGAAGTCATATTTTCAATGCACTTTTCTGACACTATCTCAGTAGTTTGCTTAGCAACTTAGAACATTGCCCCGCTATGACAGAGTTTATAGCATCTGGCTGACGGATGAGCTACGGCCTACAGTACAGACAAGAGATAGCATGGAAACCATACACAGTAAAGCTGATAACTGTGGAAACTGCTTGTCAACCATAAGGTGGGGGCAATGACTCTTGAGGGCTACTTGAAGTCCCTCAGTGTTTCTGCAATCATCATAATGAAGATTTATTTGAACCTGGTGCCAAGGCCCTGAGTGCACCAGCAGGGCCTCAACTGTCCCAGCCTGACCTGGGATCTCCACTCACAGAGTCTCAGCTCCTGGTTATTGCCAAAACAAACAGACAAAAAAATCCCTCACAAACCAACAAAAAACCACCCTGCAAAAAAACTAAAACCACAATGGAAAGCCATGATAGATGACTGATCAGTAATACATGCCCCATTTTCTAGAAGGTATCAATCAAGAAAAAAAATCAAGTTGTTCTGCCACAAGTTGTACTCAAGAGCAACTACATGGGAGTTAATTTTCCAGAAAGTTGAGTTTTAGTAAGAGAACAAAACAACTTTGTGCCCTGAAGGTGAGAGCTTTTCTTTAAAATGTGTTTGAACTGGCCCCTAGGGTATGACTCAAATCATATTAAATTTGGAGCATACACCTATAAAGAGATGGTTCTGTGACACAGAGTTTGCAGCCTCAGAATAAGAGGCGCGAACATATTCAGCAAAGCTAAGGTAGAATAAAGGTGTCAAGGATAGAAGAAAGGCAGGTACAAACAAGGCAATAAGCAATTTTCACAGCATATGCCTGCTTTTCTGCTGGTACATAGCATAATTACTTAAAAGGTACTTTCAAAATGGATAAGAAAAATAAAGTCTCCTTTGAAGCTCCCCTCCTAAACCTTCTTTTAGTCCTCCTGCAGCCTTCCTTCCTCTTCAAAGGGGTTTTCCTCAAGGGGTTTGGCTAAACAATGCAAGAACTTTGGTGCAGGTTATTCTGACTGCTGGAGTTTTTACAGATTTCAGGTAACTGCAAATGAGAGCCTATTAGGATTCTGAAGAGCCTCTAAGCCTCTAACTGCAACCTCAAGTGTCTAAGTCCTTTAAACTCTGACGCAGGATCAGAGACTCTTAAAACTTGAGTTGGACTATGTTACCTAAAGTGATATTTTGCATGTCAAGTGACTATACAGCTTTTCAAAAGCAGTAATCACCCAGTGATTCTATTGTCCTAAATTTCTTAGCTCAAAATTTGTATCAACTTTTCTTTAGCTTTATAAAATCTACTTATAAAATGATAATTATTTTCACCTGTAAAAAAACTAGCCCTAAAGCAATATACCTATGGGCCATATATGACAATATTGTTAAACTTCAGTTGTCTTGAAGACAGCTTTGAGACTAACTTATGATATCAGCAAAAAATAAGTTAACAAGTACTCAAGATACTGAAGTATTTATTAAAGCAATACAAATAGGAGTTTAATTTAAATTTTTCATAGTGCAACATTATAGATTTATATAGAATAAAGCTTCAGGTAAGTGGGTTATAATTAATTTTTTTCCTTTGTAGCCATGTTTTTAAAAGGGAAGAAACCACCACTCGAACTAAAAATCAACTCTTGAAATTTCCCAATTTAGAAAGTAGTAAGAAGAACCACGGGCAGGGGTCCTAATGGAGTGACAGAGGAGACAAGTCTGAAATAATTTTCTGCAGCTGAGACCACTTCTTCCACTTTTTTTTTTGCCAAGGTATGCAGAGTCTGAAATATGTCTGTCTCCTACTTCCCGCCC
>WHYT01013164.1:166423-181863 GCA_009806455.1 Tetrax tetrax
AAAAAAAAAAAAAAAAAAAATCTGTTCAGAGTTTACCTTGTTAAGTACTGAAGGCACCTGGCAGAGAGACCAGATAGTAAAGCATACAACACAGCCTGCTTCTAAGACAGGAAAAGCTGAAGATCAATCATTAAAAAGACCAGAATCAGCTTTTACATGCAGTTATCTAGGATAAGAAAAGACTGAAGAAAGGATAAATTAAGAGTTCTTAGAGAAATACAGGAAGCAAATCCCATTTGTTCACAGTAGTAGGCAAAATATTGCTAAGGGCCCTCTTGGACAGACATTGGTAACTTCACTAACTCAGTGGAAAAGGATTATGGAGACATAGAAGGAGGTTAATCTACAGAATTATAAATTGAGACAAAAAATTGTACTCTTAAAAAATTATAATTACTATTATATTTGACTCACATATCTCTGATGATTTGGAAGACAGCTCCAACAGATAAATGGCAACCTTGCTCCTCTAGTTACTTTTACTACCACAACTCTTACACAGCAGAGGCTTTTCTTTTCCCCCTATCCCATCCTCAGAGTCAAGATTTAAATCAAATGAGCTACCTTACCTTTTGGCACATTAAAGATTTCCTTTTATTAGTTATACAACTTACACTGCACAGGTCATAGACAACGCAACAGCAATATACAGCCAGTATCCTAAATTGCAGGTAAAGACCCAGTTCAGCTTCCTGCCCTTGAGGTACATCAGTTGAGTTTGACAGCAACTTATTATCTGGCTACCATCATTAAAAGCACCAGCTTTTTATCTGGCTAACACAGTTAAAAGTCAGTACATCCTGCCCCTTTCAGGGAGCACCTCAGTACCACAGCTTAAACAGCATAACACAGGTGGCATTCAACCATGGGTGCGTCTACTGGGCTGTGCTCTGTTCACCTTGCCACCCCCAGCCCTCGATGTCCCTGCTACTTGCAGGGGGCTTGGACTAGATTATCTTTAAAGGTCCCTTCCAACCCTAACTATTCTATGATGTTGTTTACAAGCCCCACAAGTCTGAAACAAGTTTTGGATTACTATGAAGGGCTAGTTCAGAGGCTGGGACAGCAGCATGTCCAAGCGGTAGTGTGCAAAGCTAAGTAGCTAGCTGTATAAACTGAAATGAACTTGCTGTTTCTGATTCAGTGAATTCATTAATTCATTAATATAGTCATCCAGTGTGATTGAAGAAGCAAAACAAACAAAAACCCCAAATCCAAAGAAATCTTTCATAGCCAACACACCTTAGCTACTTTGTTCTTCTCACCCAGAAGGGCTATACCAGCATGACTTCAAGCCAGCACAATACAGAGGCTACTAATGCCATCAAATATTGTACAACAGGTTTAGAGATCTCTTCATTTCCAGGAGGCACTTTCTTACTCACCCACAGCAGTTCAAGGCTCCCTGCACCAAACCCTGCAGAGATGTGGACAAGCTCTTCCAGTTCATGCAGGCTGGCAGAAAAGGACAGTCAGCACCCATAGCACTTCTGCACTACCCGATTTGTGTCAGCAGATCTTTGCATTTATCATGGTTAAAGTACAGCAACAGTATCTGATCTTTCCAAAAGACAGACCATATATCTTCTTCACATCTACAGCTGGTGATCACATCCAGAAGCATCAGATGTGTGCAGTAACAGGTAGATGTCTATAGTTCCATCAGCAGAAGCTGTACCCTGGTTTGAGGAGCATTTGGGAATACCAGTACCTGAAGTACCCACAGATGGCCCTAGGCCACAGCTGGCATACTGCATTTAACATCTCTCCTGTCCCAGAGAGGCAGGAAATTACAAATAGTATCCTCCTTAGGTTACTCAGCATTCTAGTATGCCTTAACTCCTAGCACCTTTTCCACTTCTTGCCTTTCAGAAGTAAACAGAATCAGTCCAGACACCTCCTCTCTCCTGAACAGAAGACCAGAATCTGAATTAGACACATGGCAACCATTTCCCATTCTTCCCCATTATTTTCCTAAGTCAACTCCCTTTCCCACAAAAAAAAATTTCCTCCTTCAGGAGTCCTCCAAAACTCTTCCTCACCTGGTGCCTGAACCTCTCCTTCTACAGCAGCTGCTTCCAGGGGGCTCATCATCACAGCAGGAAATCATTAAGCTCTTCATTAACCCCAATCCCAGGTTGCTGCTATCCTACCCTTCTTTTTAAAGAAATAATCCAATGGCTTAGGAGTGCGATATACAACAGTTTTGCAAATTGTGCAGTATCAAACTTGATTTTTCATGTGTTCATATAAGAAAAGAAAGTTAACTTAACATTTTACCAAAGTGACTTAATGTTTCACTAGAGTGAAAGTAAATAGTACTGATTTATTTCTTTTTCCTGGATAAACAGTTTGTGAGCTTCTTGAAATTGTTTGAGAATTAAACTTTTTTCCATTTTCTTAGAGGAGGTGCAGCCAGATAACATACAAATTGTAAACAGATTTTACATTCTTAACTGCTGCTAAAGTTAAAGAGAACATTTATCCCATGGGGAAAATGGTATAATTTTTTAATGACACATTTTAAATAATTTGCAAGGACATAACACAAAAAGGTGTCAGTTGTGTAGTACAACTTTAAACAAACAACAATCCTGCCACAATTGTGGATGACAATGCACTAGGCACGTAGATATACCTCACATCAAAACCAAATTGGCTTCTAGAAATTCAGTTTCATATGCTTGAAACGTTCACTTTCAGTTTTCAGCTGGCTGCCATAAGTACATAAAGTTTTGATTACAGAATATCCTATTACAGTTTGTAAAGGTACAAATACATCAACAATCAGAGTATTAAGCTAGGTTTTTCTCTAAGTCAGTTGCTTTACTATGGCCTAATATTTATAACATAATCACCTCAGAGAAGTTAACTAATACACTGCTGAACTTTTGTCACTTCTGGAATAACATTCTGGAAGTAATTAGAAATCTTTGTGACCCATCTTTCTTCAGCTTCCCTTTTTGCAGGTACATGTCTTTTTCTTCCTCTGGAGGAGTCTAAACATACATGGAATCATAAAACATACAGAGACAATAGTTCATAAATATTTATAAGCCAATGAATTCCAGATAGTTCATGATTATTCATCAACAAATCATACACTCAAGTGAAATGAATTATTCACAGTTAGTTTATGGCTTTAGCATCTTGAATTCATTACTACAGGTTTCATTCCCTTTGAGTCACTCCAGATAGCATCTATAATGATTAATGTGGCTAGAATGCACTGTTAGAAAAACCACAGAGCTCCAGAGAGTGAGAAGCAGAAAGAATAATTTTCAGTTGTTTATTTTCTCTTTAATAATGAAAGTTTCATTAGTTACAAACTGAAAATTCACCTATATGAGAATAGTATAAACCATTTCCATTGTTAGATTGAAATATGTAAAAAATACAAAAATATTGCAGGCAATTATAGTTTTTATTTTTGCCTTCCTCTCTTTCTTAAAAGAGGATTCAAATGATGTTTTGAGGGTTTTTTAACAAATATTTAAGTAAAAAATACAGATGTCTAAAAATAGCTGTATTTTTCTTTCTGGAAATTGCAGCTCACTAGGAAATGTCTTGTGTTTACATTGAATATGAATTTTTTTTTTTTTCTGCTTACACTAAAACTCAGCTATTCTACTGTTTGCAGGTTTTTGGGTTTTGTTTTCTTCCAAAACCTGTCAGTCATAATTTACTTCCTACATATTTATGGAAAAACAAGTGGACTAAAAAAGGAAACAGAATCCCATATGCACTATAAATACCCACATGAAACAGTGTGACCTGAGAAAAAAAAGGAATACCTCAGGTTATTAGGCCACTTTCTTTGTTTTAAATATAAAATAAATGTATTTTCTGATAAGACTTTGTTAACAGTGGTGAAAGATACAGATCATAGATTGTGAATCTATTTCACTTTTTTCCTATGATTAACAATGTTATCTTCAATACAATGATATGCCACTTCCACATGTGGGCTTTTGCTGTATCCCTATTTTCACTTATTTATCCTATTCATGAATACTGAACTAAGACTAGATAAAATCCTCTTGTATGACCCAAAATATCTTCAGAGTGAAATTTCCTAGAAATTATTCTGTAGCTATTACTGGACAAAGTGTCAATTTTTTTTTCTGACTATACTGCACGATTCGATTCAAGTGCATTCAAATGCAAGGGCATTTTTTCCTTATAATCTCAAAGGACATTAGCAAAATATATTCTTCAGTCTCCTGCAGGAGCTACCACTGTCTTTTCTGGACACTGCTTGGATGTTCTTTCGTGTTCCCCATTTAAAGCAATGGCTGGCTAGGATCTTTCCTTGGAGGAGGAAGGAAGGTTTTGTAAAACCTAAGCCATCAAAAGCTTCCAAGACAGAAGTGTGAAAACCAGGTCATATTGCTCTGTACAAAGTGCCAAGAAATCCCTGTGAGTTGAAACCCTGATGTCCGGCTCTTTGCCTCGTCTTGACTGCTTATCGAAGAAAAGCTGAGTGTGAATCATCACTGGGTGCATGCTAGTTTCCATTGGAAGGAAAGCCAGAATGGACAGGAAAATATAAGAGGGTATGTCCCCTATATATAGAAATATATATCAGAACTTTCCAGAGATTGAATAAAACACATTTTGGGATGGAGTTTTCATAAAATTGAAAGTAAAAGCCTAGGTAAAAATTACTATGTAATAAAGAAATAACAGACATAGTTACTCTTACATAATTGACAAAGTCAATATAAATACTTGTAAGATTACTACAAGCACAGGATTACCATTAATAGTTGCTAAACGTAAACAACACTAGATAGCAGCAGCTTAGGCATGCAATATATTTGGATTTTTGATTCAGCCATGGTAAGCGTTCCCACAGACACATCCAGCCCAAAAGAGAAAGTGAGGTAATTTGTCTTGTTATAAATGTCTTTCACTAAAGGGTTAAGTAAGCAAAATTCCTTTGCCATGGACTGAGCTTGTTTAATGTCCCACAACTTGGTTTTCTACTAGTCAGGCTTTGAAGGTATCTACAAGCTGTGCCTCTGTCATACACTCTGAAATCCAACTGTTCTTTCTTCCATTACAGATCCTTTTAAACTTAAACTTTTTCTCTGGCATCTTTAATGATTACTGAAATTTTAAAGAAAATGTGTGTGACACTCATGTGCAGGGAAGTGTGAGTTTCTAACTAGAGAAGTTAGGAGTGTTGCTATAGGGCTTACAAATTAGCAAAAATACAAAGAGGCAGGTGTCACACATGATGCAAATCCTAAAAGTAAGAATTCTGTATGTCACCTAGATCAATTTCTTTACCTTATGTAATCCCATGTACACAAAAAAACCCCAAAGGATGAGCTAGCAGAGAGGATAGTTCAATCCTAAACATCCAGTTTACACATATTACAGTATGAATTTGATTTTATGAAAAATAGCTACCTAAGTAAAAAAATACCCGTGCCTTCTATTGCCTTCATCAACGTAGTTGCAACTTGGTATTTTTATCAGCTTTCTTATTTTTATTCCACAGGTATTTTATTCATAAGATAGAATCACAGAATATTTTGGATTGGAAGGGACTTTTAAAGGCCATCTAATCCAGCCCCCCTGCAAGGAGCAGGGACATCTTCAACCAGATCAGGTTGCTCTGGTTGAAGAGCCCTGTCTAACCTGGCCTTGAATGTTTCCAGGGATGGGACATCCACCTCTCTGGGAAACCTGTTCCAGTGTCTCACCACTCACATTGTAAAAAGTTATCTAGTCTATATCTACCTTCTTATAGTTTAAAGCCATTACCGCTTGTCCTACTGCAACAGGCCCTTGTAAAATGTCCTTCTCCAACTTTCTCGTACGTCCCCTTTAGGTACTGGAAGGCTGCAATAAGGTCTCTTATCTTTTCTAGGTTGAACAGCCCCAACTCTCTCAGCCTGTCCTTATAGGAGAGGGGCTCCAGCCCTCTGATAGCCTTCCTCTGGACTGACTCCAACAGGTTCATGTCCTTCTTATGTTGGGGATCCCAAAGCTGAATGCAGTACTCCAGGTAGGTCTCATGAGAGGGGAGTAGACGGGGAGAATCACCTCCCTCGACCTGCTGCTTCTTTGGCTTCTGGTTGGCTTTCTGGGCTGCAAGTGCACATTACTGGCTTGTGCTGACCTTCTCAACAACCAGCATCCCTACATCCTTCTCCTCAGGACTGCTCTCAATCCATTCTCTGCTCAGCCTGTATTTGTGACTGAGATTGCCCCAAGCCATGTGCAGATACTGTACATAGAAATTAAAAAAAAAAAAATCCCTGCCCCAAAGATCTTACAAGCCAACTATAAGAGAAAACAGATGAGCAGAGACAGATGGGAGAACAGAAGGAGACATCTATGATGGGTGTAAGAAATGTAATTGCGCCAATCATTTACCCATGCATGGTAAACTTTGCCATGAATATGATGCTACAGAGAGATTTTATAGAACTTCTGCATTACAGCCCTTTTCTGTCTCCTGCTGTAACGAAGGGACTCCCACCACACAAAATAGCACAGTTCAGGAGTAGTGACTTGCTAAGTAATTGCTTATTCACTTATATTTTGCTTGAGTGTTTCTTGGAAATTAGCCAACTTCTGAGCCCTTTCACAGTGGGGAGTTAAGGCAGAGATAGTGTTTAAAGCTTTTGCTACTATTCTGTTTTGCTAATGAGGCATCTTCAGTTTGATAACACTCTGAGGACCATGCTTCCTAACAAAAGAACAAGAGATAATAAAAAAATATTATTTTTATATCAAGGTATTATTATTTCATAAGTCGTTTTCTCCCCCTTGCAATGTTACATTTTTAGCAGGAGGTTGAAATTAACTCCTGGCTGAAATAAATTTGTAGGTCTTTACATGTTCACTTATTTTTAACTATATTTGTGAAACTTTGCTTTACTAGAAACTACTGAATTTGTGGTGTATTAAATTAAATACGAGGGATGGTTATGTCACCTTTGGTTTTGTGCATGAATCAAACTTAAGCTCCACAACAGAAACAATGATTAGGTTAAACAAGACAAAATATATTTGTCTTGTTTGTTTCAAACTACATGCACAGGACATCTGCTCAGCTAGAAAACAGACTGCATGGTTTTATAAGGTTAAAAAATATTCCACAAAATAGCCAAATTAGTATATTGTGTGTTCCTATGAAGCAGGAATACATTTTTTTCTTGTTAAAAAGCGATATATTGGCTAGTAGTATGAACATGTGGAATAAAGTAAATGGCTAGCATACATTCACTCTAGAATTCAGATGAGATATTACAATGCCACTTTGAACTTAAAATATGTGTGAAACTTTCCTTGCTTCCCAGAAATGCTCAAACCAACACAAATACGTCAATAAATCATAATGGACATTGATCATTCTTCCATTAAGCAGAAGCATGCTGCATTAAACTACTTTTTAATTCTTTTAAAACTCTTGATATTTGAGGAATGATAAAATCTGTCTGATCCTCCAATTCTGATATGGATCAATTCACATTTAAAGCAGAACTTTATTAATTATGTTAAATATGATTGAAATGCAAGATAGGACTGATGGAAATTGTGTATTTGCACAGATGCTGTTATGGGAGGCAATGTAGAGTACAAATTCACTCCGGATAAAATGTTAAACAGGCTAATGCCCTGGAAAGAAAATAAGAAATCTTCAGTTAGAAGATCAGATCATGTAAAGTCATATAAAAGTTTTTGATGGTCAGGAACCACCATTTCACATGCAAGGCTGCCCTGGGATAATGGAATTATCAACCTTTACCTTAAAGATCAGTGATGTCCAATATCCCAGTCACCACAAAAGCATCCAGAATTCTTCATGTAAGTTCCAGATACCAGTGATTTTCTCTTTTCATACACAAAACCATAGTTTTGCTTCTCTTTCCTTTACACAAATTAGGAAAATGGATCAATTCACAACCGGCCCCACTGAACTGAATTCAAAACTACTAGTGACTTCAATGTGAGGGAGTTTCACTTTAAAATGTATATTTTTCTTTTTTTCCTGTCTCACAGAAGTGCTGCCAAGTGGCCGAGAGTAAAAATAATGCATGTATTTAACGCGAAGGAGCTAGAGCTAACTTAGTGCAAATCATTTAGTATCTTAACTGTAATAATACCTGGAGAAAACATTTTTTTTTTTATTTAAACACATACTGAAGCCACATTCAGTTTTTCTTAAGCTTCAGTTATGATTTAAGATTTAAACTACATAGGTACATGGTTTCTAACAATTATTACTAAAACTTATGTTCCCTTGGAATAGCCATAAATTAGAGCGCAGCCAAATTTCTAGTCCCTATTTCTTTCAACAACTTCCCCTCTCCCTTTTCTTTCCATATTTTCCGTTCTTTTCTTATCTTATGTGATGGTACTTAGCCTTATCTAGACTGGTCAAATTCCCTTTTCCCGTGATATTCCTCTCTATGCTGAAATACTAGGCTAGTCTGCAAATAAGCAGCTTTATGCATGCAAGCATCATCAAGCAAGATAACTAAGAACGTGATGATTTCAACCTCACCCCAAGCTACTTTGTACAGATTCAAACAGCACTTATGGTTATTCTTTTACCAGTTCTGTTGTTCTTCACAGTTTTGCTTGCCACCTCTTAACCAATCCTTCTTAGTGTCAGAGAGAGAATCACCACACAGTATCTCCTCTGGGAAAAGTCTGGTAAGGGAGTTATAGATAACCTCTGTGGGCTGTTTTCTGGCCAGTGAAAAAACATATCTTTCCACTGAATCAACAAATAAATAACCACAGGAAAAAAAAAAGGTCAGAATTTGAACCTTAACAATATTGCCTCTTTGCTGAGCTACAGCAAATTTTATATCCTTGTAGGTAAGTAACTGTTCTGAGAAGAAAGTGGTAATGCAAAATCAGGCATTTCTTCACCATAATTAATATACAAAATGCACACAAATTCTGTTTCCTTGCAAAGAGGTGGAGGTAAAATACATGAAGGCTCTTTGCTTTCTCAAGCACATTTTTTCATCACTTTTGCTGCTTCCCCTGATGCTGCTAAATGTGTCAGATGTGTCTGTCTTTTGAATGTCTCACACAAATGTAAAATGCTTAGGAACCTACTTTCTTTTTGTGCTTCAGGCCTTGACCTTGATACTTAGGAAACTGCCAGAACTGAGAACTCTCCATCTGGGCTATCTAGCCTCAAGAAAAAAAAAAATCTAAAAAAAAAAAAATCTAAGGAATCTCACTTTTGCTTAGCAGCTTTTTGCAAAATGGAGAACTTTGAAAGACTAATCTGTAGTGAGAACCTCTGAGATTGAACACAGCGATAAAAAATGGACATTACAGTAACACATGTTTATTAACACCACACTTCACTGCTTGACACGTCAATTACATTGTTTACAATGCAATACAGTTCAATGCAGCATAAAGTACTCAGAAATTCTGAAATATTCGGCTCTCACAAGATGCAAGGAACTTTGATATTTTGTATTTTACAATGTTCTAATCAGTAATATACAGCAATATTTTAAAAGAATCCTAAATTTATCACTAGTGTGATTATCATGGATGACTTTAACTCTGGTTTCCAGTAAGGAATGGTAGAAATGTATTTTTAAACAATTTAATGCTTTCAAACAGCCTATTGTCCTACTTGTCCTTGTAGACATTTAAAAGGTTATAAGATTTTAATAATTGAATTTTAGAGTGATCGATTTTATATCAAAATGTAGTTTGCAATATTTAGAACCAGTTCCATTTATCTTCTGCTTTTATAGGTACTATGCAGCTGTGTTATGTAGGGCACAAATGGCTTCAAGTGCTTCATGAAATCTAATAAAAATTGAGCTGTTTCAAAGGAAAAGTAGATCTTACAAATGTGTCATGTAGCTAACCTTAAGCCTCTGAACATTTCACAATCTGACTTGCTTGATCCTAAGAAAGTAAAAGAGAACATAATGCCAGCAAGATTTGCATCCATAAAACATAAACCATAAAATTAGGCTAGCATGAAAAAGAAATAAGCTGTTACTGATAGTGCTCAGTGTTATAAGGCAAACAGTGTGGATCACAAAGGATATAAAACTGACTTTCAAATATCAAATCAATACGATACTTTTTAGGAAGCCAATTCAAAGACTTCTAATTCAGATTGAAATAATGATAGATTTTAGAAAAAAAAAAAATGTGAGTAATCATGTACACAAACTTGTCTGTAGGCTGGACAAATCAGTACAAGCTTGTACTGAAGTGTCATTATCTGACTGGGACTGGATACTAGCTGTAAGGTTTGGTTTCTTTTTCACAGTGCTGGAAGGAATTCAAACATTCAGAAGAAATTTACTGCAATTGTCAGGTTGGCAACAAAGCAGATGGGCAGTAAGAAAGTGTTCCCAAGAGCACTACATACCAGCCCCTCAGACAACATATCTATTTCACTCTGGAGTTTTCTGAACATGAATTGTGATTTGCTTCATATACATAAGAATGGTGACTGGTGTATAAAATTAACATGCTCAAACTCAGTTGAAGACCAATGTTTACATAAGTACATTTTTCTCCATGTTTCTCAAATGTCAAGAAGTCCTAATGAAGAGCTAACCAGTCAGAGGAAAATAGCTGATAGAAAGGACTAGAAAGACAATTAAAAGGGACGGAAGTATCAAGTAAAACATGATGCTGAGAGGTAGTGTTGGCAGGTGATATGAGTGAAGAGATAATGAGATTGGTGCTCTAGGAAAAAAAAAAAAGAATTAGAACTAGCAGCATCTGGTACTTCTTAGGGACAGGAGTGACTTCTTTCCTTTCTTTTATTATACTAGCATTTTATTACTCTGTTGTCAACCCTAGATTTTCTTTTCTATTGCCTTTTCCCTTTTCCCTTATGCTTTCTCCCGTGCATATCTCCCTCTTAATTTTCATTCTCCCATTACTTAACTCCCTTCCAACCACCCATGTTCCTCCTCCTCTTGCCTTCTCCTTCAAAGGCATATGATTCTTGTTCAGGAGTGATGTACTATGTTTCCAAAAGATCAGAACTTATAGTCATATATTTGGTTTTAATAGTTCCACTTAAAAGTATTCAAGTTGAAAATGTTCCCTTGAATAACACTGTAGACATTTTCATACAGGATCAGTGTTTTGAATATACAGAAGTTACTGCTGTGTCTAGAAGTATGCTTGACATGGAAAGAATTAAGAGGAAGGGAATGACATGTTGTGATGGGAATATATTATGTATTTGGAGATCAATGTCATCATATATTAATGAAAATGAGAGTGACTGTTTCTCACACGGACAATTACAGGCCGCCTGTTTTATAATATTTTCAGGAGCTGTCAAACAGCACCATGGACAGTAACAAAGGAGCCTCCAACACACAGGGCTGCAGAGCGCCAATATCCGGATGTTGCCACGTTTCATCACTTCAAGCTCTTGATAGAAGATTGGATGACTCAGGACATACCGAGCTTTTCACTTCTATCAAGGGTATCTCCTACTGTTTAAAATGCTGTGTGAAACATTTGATTTGCACCACAGAAGTGTTTTAAATTTACGCCTGGTTCAGGTTTACCTTCTGCTCATAAAGCTTCTGTATTTTATTACTTTTTTTCCTTCTCATGTCCTGAAGTTCTTTTGAAAATCTATCTAGTTATCTTCAGCTCATATTAAGCTTCTATTCCCTGGTGAATCTCATATTTCATTGGGAAAAGTCACACTGGTAAGCAAAAAAAAAATAAAAATTGCTCCTATATGAGAATTACTGTTCTTTACAGAAAGCTGAACTTTCCTAACAGTTTTCAATTAAATAAGAAAAGTTTCTTAAAACAACATACTTTCTGACCTTGACCAGTAGCTCAATTCTGACAAAAGACTTGAGAATATATTTTTAAAGAAAGTGAAGGAGATGTATGAAATTTGTTTAAAATATGTGGACAGAAGAATTTTGTGTGTAATGCTCAAAATGCCATCAAAACATCCCAGTCATATATTCAAATTACCATCACAGCTAGGCTACTGGTTTTGGATGCAAATGCAAAAGTCCCTCTCCAGTGCATTGATGCTGATATTCTGTCAGGCTATTGGACAGTCTGCAAATAAAAAATTGCAAAGCTGACTCCCATATAACTCCCATTATAAAATGAAGCTACCTGACTCTTATTGTATCAATTCATTCCACAACATACAAAAGAAATGTTCAAGATGCTGCTATTCTCATCCATCAAGAACGTCCAGCAAAGACTTATATTAGTGTTTATAAATTGAGTTCATAATAAGAATAAAACTCATTATAGGGAAAATATTATTCTTATATTCAGTTCTTCAGAAATAAAAGCAACATTGACATATACAATATTGCCATGTTCTCCAAAAGACTTTTGATTTTAAAATCACTCTGTCATCCCACAAAATAGGTAAATGTTTTCTGTAATTCTTTTTAATCTCACATTTCAGACCACAGAATAAAACACTGAAGTACTTTCCCCACATTACTTTGCATGTATACTGCTGTTGATTGAAAGATTAAAAACAAGTGGAACATCAAGCTGAGCAATCAAGAGTTGATTTTGTATGCTGGCAGCTAGCTTGAAAACAAAAAGCCCTCAAACAATCAGCTGTGATTTTCCTGTAGCTTGAGTTACAGAGCCCTGGGAATGCATATCAGTATACTGTATCTTCAAAGCTGCATATTTTGCTTTAAAAGTTGACGACTATCATACTTGATTATCTATAGAGTCACAGACCATTAATCCATATCTACAGAATCTATAATTGTTATACACGTGCTTTGAATTTTTACTGTTTTCTTTTCAAAATTAAAGCTTTAGATTTACCTGCAGTTCTGTTTGTTAAGGACAGAGCCATAATCTTGCAGATATCCACCTAAATCAGGATTAAACAAACAGAAGCCAATACACTTGTACTGGTTAAAAACACTGAACTCAGTAAGAGACTGAGTTTATCTTCTCTCAGGGGAAATGAGAATCCTTAGTGCCTCTGAGTTTGCAGTAACATTAAGCCATCATTTTAAAAGCAATTTTCTATTTTAATTTGAAAAAAAACCCCTTAGTTCTAAAGCTTAGTTTTAGAGCTTAGTTTTCTCATATAAACTGAGAACAAATGAAAAAAAAATATCAGTTCATAATATACTCTTTTGATTAAATCAACCCAACCAAATACCTGCCCTGTAAACTGTGATTACTCCGCTAAGGTTTTTTGGGGAGACTTTTTGTTTGCTTTACAAGAAGATCAACATTTTTATATAAAGAAGCACTACTGTAGGGGATTTGGTTTTTTGCTTTTTACTACAAGACACTGAACACCTAAAAGTTCACACTGACAGATGAAAACAATCACTGAAAGATATTATTTCTAAAAATAGACCTCTGTGGATCTACTCTAAAATCACAGATGCTGAAGCATTTCTGGGCCTTGTCTGAAAGCCATAATCCTGTATTTACATTGTTCCCATCAGCAACTAGATATACGAGTTACTGTTCTGTGGTATTTGACAGAAGCAAATTTCATATCCATATATTTCATATCCATGATCCCTTTTCCATTTTATCCATGGCATCCCTCTCTGAGACACTGTCTTCCTATTTCAAATGCACTGATGCCTGCAATCTCAGGGAAATTCTCCAGAAAGAGAAGGGTTTGCACTTCTGAGTAGAGAGTGCGTGAGAGATGAATTGGTCATGTTCAGTAGCTGCAGCACAGCTATTTCTAGTCTAAAATGGGCTAGACAGGCTTCGATGTGCAAAGAAAAAAGTGCTTGCTGAGGTGTTATTGTAGCAGCAAACACTGCTATATATAGCGTGCATAGCTTGTGAATGAACAGTCTTGCAAAATTCCAACTCACTAAAACAGAATGAAATAAAAAACTATGAAATATTCACAGGAAATATATGAGAAATTCTTTTATCTTTTCTCAGGGGCACTGTGTCTCCTTATGTGCTATTATTGATCTTTTTACGAAATCTGCATTTTTGGTTTATCTTCATGAAAAAAGCAAATTAATTGTGCTCTGAAACAAAGTTTCTTGCATTGTAGGGTGAGTGGAGAATAATTAAATTTAATTAAAACTGGTTCATATAGTACCGCATCATTCACAGCCTGTGTATAGAATGATGCCAGGTTATAATGTGCAGTGTTTTGGCCTTGCACTTCACTTGTGTCTATTCATAGACAAAGTGAGCTTTATGTCAGATTCTCAAAATCGTGCAGAAATGTCTGAGGGCCCAGCTTTTTTTTTTAAGGAAGTACAGCCTTTTTTTCCCCCAAATCCATTGTGTACCATTGTCCATTTTCAGTGGTATGCTGCCTAATTTGCTAAATTATATTAAATAACATCCCTGTGGTTAAAAAAAAAGTGCTTGAAGTTCTTGAAATCATTCTTTACCAGCCCAGAGGACAGCAAGTTTCTTAACTATGGTAGGTATCAGATTTTAGTTACTCACTGACTCCAAAAGGTAGCAATTCCAAAGTTAAAAGAAACATGACAAAATGCATACTCATTGTAGATCCAATTTTAGTACAGGTCTGTCAAAACTACCATCATGTCAGATGAGAATGTCTCACCTAAAATTTTTTCATCCCACAATGCTTCATTTCCAAGTTTTAACATCTGTTCTCTTTCCTGAAAGCCAGATATGTACAATATCCAAGTGTAGTCATAAAGTCAGCTGAGTAGGTTACATTTTTCGCAAGCTTCATGTTAAAACACTAACAAGTTATCATTATATATATCATCTGAGGTGTAATTATCTTTGATGACCTTTTCATTGTATTCCTGGTTTACCTTTTAATACAGAACAATTCCTGCTAATTAATGCTTGCTTATGCAGCAGCAAAGTCATATTAGATTGCATGTATCAAGTTAATGCACTGAGCCTCATTACTTTGAACACAGCTCCAGATGAGTCATTAAAAAGTTCCAATGAACAAAAAGGGAGTAAGCAGAAATTTCTCTATAAAACTGTACAGTATTGAGAAAGTTAAGCTCCTAATAATCCATGCTATCCTTAAATTCTCTGACTACATGAACCATTTTACTCAGAAACAGGGAGGGAAAATTTTTGCTTTACTTTTGTGAAATGACTCTATGGCAACAGAAAAGAGAAGCATTTGGCTTCAATTCTTCTACTGAATTTGTCATTGAGAAGCACAAGGGTTATTTCATCACCCTTTCAATGTTCTTAATCTTATTAGAATTGCCTGAGAAGCAGCATCACGGCACAGTTTTAAGTGAATTCATTCTCCCTATACAGAACATATGTGACTCAGGTTATTTTATTCTACAGAGGAAACTCGCTAATTTGGAGGCAAAAGCAGCAGTATTCTTTCTGCTTAAGCATCTCAGAACAACAGCAATACAATTCTTACTGCAAATTCTGTACACATTGCTATTTTGAGATTTGAAGAGTTGCAGTAATTTTTTTTTTTTTTTTTTTTTTTTTTT